>JALIZH010024558.1:0-22317 GCA_030522465.1 Rhipicephalus appendiculatus
CAACCTTCGCTTTTGATGAGGCATCGAAGGCTTTCACCTTACTATACTCGACGTTTGCTGGTGGATGTACATATGCGAGCGAGTCAAATGCTGCGGCTTGACGTGTGCTGCATTTATGTTGGCGATAACATTCTTTCAGTGAATCGTGCATTCCCATGACGCAAACGCTACGTGCTAAAAAGCCCAAATTTACTTGCGCCACTCCCAAACTGAAGTTGGGCCTATCCAACGCCACGCATTTTTTGGGGGCCTTATTTAATTATGTGGAAAAGATGCCGCGCTGTTGGCGTTACACTCAACATACTTCCCTAATTGCTGGGAACTCGCCAAATATGATGGGCATTAAAATTTTGCATTTCACTCTTTAGGTGTTGTTGTTACCCTGCTTTGCAGCTGCAGGTTGCTGCTATAACTTATCTTTCTTTCACCGCTATTTCAAGTTCAGGTCGGTCCTTGCTGACATCGACGTGTAGAACAAGTGCAGCGAACGTCACTGTATTTTCATTCGTTTCCTTGGCATTGTATGCTTCTACATGGCCTCGTAGACCACTTCTCCTTCCATCAACAATCTCGAAGTGGTGAAGCTTTGGTCAATGAATTTCTTTATGGCAGAGAGCGGCAAGTTCAGTGGAATGCAAAGGGAACCATAATTAAGCAACATATTAAAAAAGGCAATGCATTTTCTCACGCTTTTTGTGACCACCAAACGAAACAAACACACTGAAATAACAGGAGCAGCGGTAATTGCTCGCTTAGAAGACCGATCTATATGCAGTGCGAGGCAACATGTCAATTGACATTGAAACATACATTAATTTTGACTGAAAAAAAAAACGTTGAATCGTCGGGACGGGACATCACAAGTTGCCATACGCGCGCCGAAGTCGTAGTTGTAACAAGAAAAAAATTTGCAACTGCTCTGATAGCGTCCGCTCAACAATGGTTTTTGTGTACTCACAAATTCTCATATTTTGTGGCCTAAAGTTCACCGCACGGCGCCAAAAGACGCTCGTATCGACAGCGAAACCATCAGTACGAACATATACATGCAGACGCTCATACATGCAAAGCTCCGTCGGTCGCCGCGAACCCGTGCGATCGCTGCCTCGAGGCGTCTTCCTCTTATGCTCCACTTAGGTATACAGGCGTCTACTCTAACAAAATATTTTACAAAAGTTTGCACTCAGCGACTGAGTACATTTCACGCAAGAAGCCGGTTCAGGGGTCTCCATCGCGGTGGCCGCGTGAAGCGGGCGCTCCGTTTTCTGCGAAGTGACATCGACTGTAAACTAGGTTATGCTTCCTTTTCGTCGAAAATTATTATTTCAACAGTAAAGAACATATTTCGTTTCGAAAGTACGCAAAGAATCGTCCTGGAGCGCTTCCGCGAGGTGTTTTGTAGAGCGCCGACAGCAAATCTTATGAGGAGCGAGCGGCGGTATCCTGCCTCAGCACGCAATCGAGGCGGGCCCGATAGAGGGCGACTCCGTAACTCCTCGAGGCCAATAGTTTGAGTTTCTGTTTCCTGGGCCCAATATCGGCCAACTAAAGAGTTCCGTCTTGGGCCCGCCGACTGCTGCCTTCGTCGACATCACGACCCCGTGACGACTGGTGGAGGTGATGTTCATTAATGTTCCGGAGCTCCCGTCCACCCATGGACTAAGCCCAATTCATGGTGAAGACACCGACACCATTAGTGACAGTCGAGCCAGCCGCAGATTGAAAGGACTACACCCCCCGATAAGGACTCCTACCGTACAAGCCAAAGACACGGCGATGAAAAGAACAGGCACGATGACGGCCGCGGAGTCTCCTGCACCTATTGTGATGCAGTCACCGTTACGGCCAACGATCATTCATGGATCGCAGAGTGAAAACCTCAAGACCGGGCTGAAGAGGTTCGAAATGGTCTCAACATTTAAGAACTGAGACTCCGAGAAAAAGCTGCGCCACGTGTAATTTTACTTGGAAGACGCAGCTAGGGCCTGGTTCGAGAATCGGGGAGTCTACCGCTGAAAATAAAGAAATTGGTCTTGGGCTTGGGGGAAGCGCGAGAGATGAAAGAAGGGGAAGAACGAAGTAGCAATTCGCAGCAAGCCCTTGGGTAGTAAACACGTCTTCCAGTTCAGTCACCACGGGTCCTAGTATTTTTTTATATTTGGTGCCGTGAAATCCAGGAGTGGTCATTTCACGACGACGGTGACTTCGGCCATGCGTCGTCGGACTGTGCGTGGGACTGTCAGGGCCAGCTTCTCACGAAATATTACGGTCCTGACAGGACTACTGCAGGACCCCGACACCGAGACTCACGAAGTACACAGGCAGGTCGCTGTTTTGTTGACCAAGGAAGCTAAGCTGCACCAGTTGAATAAGGAGACCCTGGACGTAACTGATCATGAGGCAATTGACCAGGAACTCGAGGATGCTGCGGACTACCACGAGAAGGTAATAAGTGCAATTGCTTATGGGCAGTACTTCCTGTATGAACGCGAACACTCTGTTCGCCTAGGATACACGAGCCTACAACCGTTTTGTTACGTCAGATATGACTAGAAACTACAACTGAGTCGGTTTCGATAGAACTGCCGAAGACTGTGACAGAATCCCCGAAGGCATGGCAAGAGACATCAGATATGTGGAAGGTTCACATTCGAACCACGAAAGGGGACTGTCTGCGAGTCAAGAACTATAAGAAAGCATTTCGACTGAAGTTGAAGGAAATAGCACAGCATCGGTCGTGACGGCGTGCAGAAGCATGGCAGCACCCTCTGAGAATTCATGATTCGGGTCAGAACTGGCAGGGCTCAAGCGAAGTTTCTTCGGAGCACAGCTATCACGCTGTGTATTGAACAGGAGCGGAACAGCCACAAGGATATTTTGACAGCATCCCTATGTGGGGTAACGAACCGTGCGATGAAGGTCAACCGATCGCCAGTCTCGAAGGTCCAGTAGGAAGTGGAACAAGCGCTGGAAACAGTGCTCTGAGTGATAAGATTGAAAAAGCCGAACAGGTTTCTGCCATTGGCCAACTGGTGATGCTTGCGAAAGAAGAACCTGGCTCTTCGCGCACCAAGAACAATGACTCTTTCGGTGTGCTGGTCGGTGGAGCCAACAGTGCTGCTGTGCTTCCTGTGGTGTCCTCATCATCGTACGAACGACCAAGATGTCAGGCCTTTGTCCCGCTCAGCTTCAACGAACTGGACGATGGTGTGACCAAAGAAGGAGATGGTCGCCTAGATAGGAAAATGAAAAGGCTGCATCTGCCTCTGGAAGTTAAGTGGAAGGTCCTGAAAAAGCAGCCGAAGAACAACAGCCAACACACGAACCAACCGCGCAAGTGTCACAGCAAGCATATTCCTACGGAGCAGCGGAGAGCAAAACACGGGTACTCGCCACTGATGTGGTGAAAACATCAGAAGAGCAAGTGGCTACCTCGGCAACCTTCTCCAAATTCGGGATTTCTCAGGGTTGGGGCCACAACAAGAAAGTTCGCTGCAGGTATCGAGGCACTTCGTGGAGAAGACTACAAAACACAGCATTAAACCGTCTCTAGGAGAACCTTAGTGCCCAGTAGACAAGCATTTCCGCACGGATATTGAAACGAAGGAGATGGAAGCGCGCACATCATTCACATGTTGGATCAGCAGCCTTCATTACAGATTGGAGTCAAAGACGCGGCGACAGTGCAAGAACACCTGTCCGAGTGACGTCGCTGCATCCCGCACGAGACAGGGTAGCCAGAGCCTGCTCCGTGCGTTGGGCTACTGGCCATAAATGGCCATAAAACAAAACTTCGACAAAGCCCAAATTATGGCTATATATATATATATATATATATATATATATATATATATATATATATATATATATATATATATATATATATATATATAATAGTCGATGTCAGGGCTGATCAGCCCCTGACGAGGACCGGTCCACCGGTCGGAACCGTTGGAAAATAAAACTAAGACAACCGCTAAGTTGTGTCTCTTATATATATATATATATATATATATATATATATGTGCACAAGTGAAGTGGACGAACGCACGAAAAACGATGCTTCGTTCGTCCACTTCACTTGTGCACCTATAATACTACCGAATCCAGGAAGACCTTCTATATATATATATATATATATATATATATATTCTTTTCATGATTACAAAGTTAGCTTTCCTACGATGCAGGTAGCCCAATTTATAGCAGTCAGTCCCTTCCGAAAATAGCGTGGTATACCACCGTTTGCTTGGGCTGTGACGCGGAAAATGTATACTCAGGAGCTCTCTCGACATTAACACGCATATTAGATAAACCCCAGCACGTGCAACTAGGACCTCGTCTCGACTCGAAGCAAAACAGCTGCCGCCATTAGTCGAGCGAATATGGAGCGCAAGGAAATTTGAAAATGGTCTCACATACCCTGGCGAAATGCGACTTCCAACTGACGCTTGCATTCCCACGTCGGTCATTCCAGAGGACCCCGTCTTCTGTGACGCGAAAGGAGGACAGTCGCGAAATACCCTACGTTCTAATGTATGATACATTAGACAGCGCTCACAGTTCGGGCTCCACGGTGCTGTAGTGGTTGCGGTGCTCGACTTCTGACCCGAAGGTGATCCTGCCTGCGGCGACCGCTTTTTCAGTGGAGTCGAAAATGCCTGAGGCCCGTGTACTTAGATATAGGTGCACGTTAAAGAACCCCAGGTGGTCGAAGTTTCCGGAGCCATCCACTACAACGTCATTCATAATTATATCGTAGCTTTTGACGTTAAACCGCAGTTATTATTATTATTATTATTATTATTATTATTATTATTATTATTATTATTATTATTATTATTATTATTATTATTATTAATATTATTATTATTATTATTAAACGCGAAGCATTTCTTAGCGATCTTCGGCGACTTTAAGCGTATCTATCTAGCTATCTATCTATCTGGCTATCTATCTAGCCGCCTACGACTTTGTGCTCTCCCGGCCGTATCGTTAATGGGATTTATACGAAATTTGGTATGGTATAACACGACTCTATGACGAACGTAAATGGCTGGTCATATCATGAAAATCATGATTGACTTGTCATGAAAAGTATGATTTACATGCCACGCTCATGGTGCGCTCGCGGCCGTTTCGTTAGCTTGATATACACCAAATTTGGGATTGAGTGACGTGACCGTATGACGAACAGAAATGACAGGTGACAATATGCAAATAATGACTTGTCATGTGCCACATGACTTGCATTCCACGCTCATGGCGCCCTCGCGGCCGTTTCGTTAGCTTGATATACACCAAATTTGATATTGAGTGACGTGACTGTATTACGAACTTAAGTGACAAGTGGTAATATGGAAATCATGACATGTCATGAACGACATGACTTGCATTCAACACTCATGGCGCACTCGCGGCCGTTTAGTTAGCTTGATATACACCAAATTTGGGATTGAGTGACGTGACTGTATGACGAACATAAATGACAAGTGGTAATATGAAAATCATGAGTTGTCATGTGCGGCATGACTTTCATGCCACGCTCATGGCGCGCTCGCGGCCGTTTCGTTAGCTTGATATACACCAAACTTTGTATTGAGTGTCGTGACTGTATGACGAACATAAATGACAAGTGGTAATATGGAAATCATGACATGTCATGAGCGACATGACTTGCATTCCACGCTCATGGCGCGCTCGCGTCCTTTCCTTAGCTTAATAGACACCAAATTTGGGATTGAGTGACCTAACTATATGACGAACATAAATGACAAGTGGTAATATGAAAATCATGACTTGGCATGTGCGACATGACTTGCATGCCACGCTCATGGCGCGCTCGCGCCCATGAGCGTGGCATGAGCGTGTCACTGAATACCAAATTTGGTATTCAGTGACATGACTGTATAACGAACATAAGTGGCAGGTGGTAACATGAAAATCTTGGCATGCGTGTCATCTACAACCCCAATTACATGCCACGCTCATGGTGCGCTTGCGTCCAGTTCGCTCGCTTGATATACACCAAAATTGGTATGGCGCGACGTGACTGTATGACGAACATAAATGACAGGTCCTAACATGTCAAACATGACACACAAACTATGTAAAGCAGGATTTGCTCCTTCCTGGCTGCTTCGCATTACATTGATTCTCACAGTGCGTAGGATCTGCCGGCTTTCATTATTATTATTATTATTATTATTATTATTATTATTATTATTATTATTATTATTATTATTATTATTATTATTAGAGCACTTCCGTCTGACCGCACGATGGAAGATGTGCGCGCAGCGCCGAGTTAAGGCAGCAACAAGGTGAAAACTGAGGAGTACACTAACGCAACTGCCGTTCATTCTTACCGGGTGGCAAAAGCTCACGTTGCTCACTTCCCGCAGATGCCTGTACCGATGGTCAGTTTGAGGCCAATTTGTTGCTGTGAAATCGCGCATGGGTGACCTCAAGGAAGACATCGCGTCAGTCTTCAATTATAGTATTATTGACGGCTTCCGCAATATCTAACCCACAAATGGAGAAAAGATGCCGTGCCTACGACTGCGAGGGTCTTATTTGCTTTCTCTTCCTCCTCGGCTCTGCTTTGCCTTTCGCGGGATTTCTTAACCCTACGCCACACTGCATGTTTCCGGCGCGTCTTTTCGATCACTGTGGTCGCCGAAAGCGCTTCCGATTTCGCTGCGCTCGCGTAGGCAGGCTTCGAGAAAATCCGACCTTCTGCCTAATCGTGCATGGATATGCACAGATCCTTCAGTCCGTCACATCACCCATAGACGACGGCTCCCTGTGTCCATTGGGTGAAAGTGCAAATTTTCATAAAGGCGCTAATGCGCACATGTGATCTCTAGCACGTGTGATCGAAAGACTTCGGTCGACATCAACAATGCTTCTCAAACGATGAGGTACCATTTTTAAAGCACCCACAAAAGTGTTGATTAATCGATTAAAACATCACGTCGAAATCAGTTAATCGATTGAAGGCTAAATCGATGAACGAGTAACGATTAATCGATTAAAAATTTGAATCGACCATCCCTTCGGAGGATGTTGAAAATAAAGAAGTGCAGCGCATGGCCTTGTGGGAGGCGCGAGAGATGAAAGGCGGAGAAGAACGAAGTGAGGATTCAGAGCTAGCCTTTGGGCAGTAAACATGTCTTCCAGTTCTACGATCAGGGGTCCTCATTTTTTATACTACTCTTACTAGCGTACTTAACCAGTACAAACATACAGCGACATTAAATTAAAAAAAAACGGGTGCAATGCTTTTTTACCTTTGTAACCTAATACTATTCATCCCACTGTATTGATGTGCGAAGTGTCAATGTTACATTTTATGTTGATGATTACATTTTAAGGTGCGTGATGTAAGATAATTGTTATGTACACAGCCTTTCGAAGTGTGTGCTATGAATCTCAATGTGAACGCTATGTAAAAGTCACTTTGTGACACGTGTCATGTATACGCTATTGTCATGTACGAGGACACTGGGCCTTTGTCGAGCTGCGGCGACAGCTATTTTCCAGGTGTCCCTGCAGATAGTGTTTCTGGTAAATAAAATTGAAATTGAATTGAAATTGAACCTAGGATGTCGTTCGCAGAGCTTTCTTGGAAATGTTCGCGAGCAATATTCGAAATGAAAGGACCGCGGCCTGGCTGGAGACACGGGTGCAACTACCGAGCGAAAACATCACTATATTCACAGAAGAGATGACCACTCTGTCTCGCCACGCTCACTCCGAAATTCCCGAGGAAAAGAAAATCAATTTTCTCATGTGAGGAATAATGCAAGATCTCTTCGTTGGGAATACACAGAAGACCATCCTGGAATTCCTGTCAGAAGCAGCAGTGATCCAGAAGACGCTGTAAATGCGCAGCTCCTAGTACAATCGCTGATCAAAAGAAAGCCCAGCTGTGCATGGGCTCGGCTCCAACAAGTTACGCGAAATATCTGATTGATCATGTGGGAGGAACTGTGCAAGCTGTTACCGTTACCACAGCCTCAAGTTGTTATGCATGTTTTAGTGTGGTAGTTCTTTTCATGGAGGCAGAGCCCCAAAGCAGGAGAGGAGAGGTCATTTTTACACTCACCAAATCATAACTGTGTGACAAACGGCAATAGAAAATAAACAATCAAACAGAACAGTGACCAATCAGAAATCACCTAACGCTGTCCACTGCGACCGGCGATGCACTAAATAAACAAGGTTCAGCGTACTGTTCAAAGACAGGATGACAGTGACCGGCAGTTGGGAAACTTGCGTTGACTCTAGCGGTGGACTCGCTGGCGTGGGTTGGCTTTGACGGCGAGGACAATCGTGGAGATGACAAGGCGAGTCGACGCAGAGGTCGTAGATGGATGCGCCCCGAGGGACAGCAGGTCGCCCAGGCATCACACAACATAGGGCCGATATTGGTTTAATGGCGGCTATGCGAGGCCCAATCTCGGCCCAATGTTGCCGGCAGTGAGCCATTATTGGCTGAGCCGTTTAACTTGTCCGGCAATACTTGGCCGGTGTTGCCGTCCTTCATTCAAAATTTGGTCTACACCGGCAACATTAGGCCTGGTAAGCCGTCATTACGCCCATAGCGGCTGAGCCATTGACTTTCGTCGGAAAATACTGAGCCGGTTTTGCAGCCCTTCATCCAATATTGGGTTTACACTGGCAACATTGGGCCTGGTCTGCCATCCATGTGACGCCGTCCCACCCATATCGGCTGAGCCAATGACTTTCACTGGCAAATATTGCGCGCCGGTTTTGCCGTTCTACAGCCTATGCCGGCTGAAACGGTTGCTTTCACCGGCTAATATTGGGTCAGTTTTTCCGTTATTCAGCTGACGTTTCCCGAGCTGTTGGCGTTCAGAGGCTAATATTTGGAATAGTTTGCTGCCCTTCAGGGTTTAGAGGTCTTTTTGCGCCCCGTCTACGGTCTACCGATAATTAAGGTGTGATCGAGATAACCAATACTGAAATTCCTTTCATTTATTCTGTGCATCGATCAGACGTCGAGCGTCCTATGTACGCGTTTCATTGCCAGAATATCAAGCGTGCGTGCTTCTAACTAGTTTCAATCACGTGTTCTTTCTTAAACACAGGATACGCTTGTAATGTCATAGAGCATTAAGCGCTTCAATGTTACTAGCCTAAGCTGCAGAAAGCTGCTACAAGGATTGGTGTACAAGCGAAAATAAAACAATGCATGCATTGTATGTGCTAATGTCGCATGTACTATTCGGGGCGCGAAGTTACGCCGACTAAATACTTGCATCCTTTTGTTAGTTTCTGCTATGACAATAACTAAAAGTTATCACTATCACTGTAGGTTTTCTGCCCAAAGAGCGGCCTTCAGACTGACTCACACTACATGGCCACTTCCTTGGCGAGTAGTTCAATACTACAAAAGCTTTGAAACTTACATTCAAAGTACTCCTCTTTCAGAAATGTTTTTGCCCTTGGTCGGTAGACCTCACTGATATATCCAGCATCCGGATTCGCTCAATTCCAGCAGTAATGCATTTAGCGGAATAAGCTTTATACGAATACTAAGTCTGTGCCTAAACCGGACCTTACGTCATATTTCTAGCGCTATATTGTTACGAGGCATGGTGCATGAGCCCGCCGTGACAGACGAAGAGACGAAGAAGAAGCTGGTGTGCCGCGCGAGATTCTGGCAGTTAATCGGTGGCAGCTCTATGGCACTTGTAAACATTGTAAGTACACTCGCTTCTGTCTTTCTTGCGTGTTCGTGATCCCCGTGACTATTGGAAGTGCGGGGTATGGTGGAGGTGCGGGGTAGAAGAAGCGCTGTACAACGGAGCTCCGCAGTGGTCGTCGGTACGGAGATTTCACGATGGAAAACGAGTCCGATGCCACTACCACTCTTCTATCGGCCACCGCAACGCCTGCACCGACCACTGCAATGCCTGCACCAACCACAACGCCGCCACCGTACGTGCTGACGTATCCGAAAAATCCTGGTACGTAATGCGGTACGGATGAAGTCGACGTCGACGAGTGGATTGCCGACTACTAACGTACCAGTGCGATCAATCGCTACGACCCAACTCTCATGCTGGCCAACTTGCTGTACTACCTGAAAGGCACGGCAAAGGTGTGGTACAAGAATCGTGAGGATGAGATTGGAAGCCGGGACACCTTTAAGCAAAAACTACGCAACTTATTTGGGAAGCCCATGGGTCGGAAAGCAGCCGCAAAGAAAGAGCTGTCCATCCGTGCTAAGACGTCCACAGAGCGATACATCTCGTTCATTCAGGACGTACTGGCTCTTTGTCGTAAAGTTGACAGCGAGATGTCGAAGCCGGACAAAGTTGGCCACGTACTGAAGGGAATAGCGGACGACGCGTTCAACCTATTAACGTGCAGGAATTGTGCGACTTTCAACGAAATGATCGAGGAATGTCGGCGCTTTGAACAGGCCAAAAGCCGGTGTATCGCAAGATCATTCACTCGGCTGCCAAACACCGCTGCGACGCCCTCATGCGGAAATGGAATGACCTCGTCTGCATTCGTCACCGGCGTCTGATATTACACGAATCGTCCGTCGGGAAATCGAAGCAATTACACCTGCTCTTCCCAACAACGGCCATGTCGATTCGCGCGTGCCCTCGGTTTCCCTGGTCCAGTCAATTGTGCTGGAAGAACTCGGCAATTTGGGCTTCACTGTCTGCGCCGTTGCTTAGTCTCGGACAGCTGCCTACCACTCAAGGTCGCCGCCTCGCCCCAGGTCACCGCCCAAGGAACGGTTCTATTCACGCTCTCGCAATCCGGCCGAATGGCGGACTGCGGATGATCGGCCCATCAGTTTCAACTGCCGCCGCATAGGTCACGTCGCACGGTATTGCAACAACCGTTAGTCTTCGCCTAGAACCCAGTATGCCACTGCTATCGGCGCCGACAGCTACCGCCATGTTCAGCCTCCTCAACCGCGCTCCAACAACTACCGCCGTTCCCAGCCGTTCGAGCCGTACACCCTCGATGCCACTGCTACGCAGCACAGCCGCTCACCATCGCCCCGAAGTCATCAGTCCCGTTCGCCGCCAGCACGTCGCCCGTCGTCTCCGTCGCCTCTACGACGACGTCCGACCTCGCCGCTCAATCTCCGACAGGGAAACTAAGAGATGCAGCTCTTGGAGGTGATGCTGCATCCTCTACTTCCACCTCAAATCCTCTTCTAGTACTGCCGACACGACGAAATTTGATCGACGTCGACGTCGATGGTCTGACTGTTTCTGCACTTGTTGATACTGGGGCACATATTTCCGTGATGAATGCTCGACTTCGTCGCCGCCTGAAGAAAGTGCTGACTCCGGCTGCTCCTGGTATTCTTCGTGTCGCCGACGGAAGAAGTCCCACCATCATAGGAATGTGCACAGCACGCATCACCATCGCCGAACACCACACACCTGTTTTGTTTGCTGTTCATGAGCAATGCCGAAATGACGTCATTCTTGGGTTGAATTTATTGTCTACTCATTCGGCCCTTATTGACTGTGCAACCGGCGTTCTCGAACTTGAACTGCCTCGGCTTGCTGACGTACCGGCTTCGCCGTCACACCGCTTGTGCTCTGTCGATTATGTTCGGCTGTCACCGCAAGTCGCCACGTGTGTGGCCTTGACTACATCCTTCCCTCTACCCGACGGTGACACATGGTGTTCCCATTAGTTGACGTCCTCTTGGCCCGAAATATTGTTGTGCCACATACCCTCGTGACTGTCAGCTTCCGCTCCCCAACTTCAGTAACTTGACCCAAGTTCTCCCGCAAGGCGTTTCGTTGGCCAGCGTATCAGCGCTCGACGCATGCAACATCGTGGCATTAGGCGCTGAAGATTGGTCGTCCTCTGTTGCAACCAGCCCAGCAAGTGCACCCACCGACGAAATCGCGGAAATGATTGCCCCTGATCATCTGCCCTGTCAAGCCGCGCAACTCCGCCACGTTCTCACGACGTATATGCATATCTTCGACTTCGATGACCGCCCTCTAGGTCAAACATCTTTTGTACGTCATCACATACATACCGGTGATGCTAGTCCTGTCAAACGGCGACCATATCGTGTGTCCCATTCCGAACGCCAGGTCATTCAACGAGAAGACGATAAGATGATCGCGAAAGGCGTCATAGAGGCCTTTTCAAGTCCATGAGCGTCACCTGTCGTCCTGGTCAAAAAGAAGGACGGCAGCTGGAGATTTGGCGTCGACTACCATGCCTTGAACAAGATAACCCGCAAAGACGTATATCCACTGCCACGAATCGACCACGCCCTTGACTGTCTTCATGGCGCGCGATACTTCTCGTCCATAGACCTGCGCTCGGGTTACTGGCAGATTTCTGTCGACGACTTAGACCGAGAAAAAACTGCCTTCGTCACACCGGATGGCATCTATCAGTTCAAGGTTATGCCTTTTGGGCTGTGCAACACCGCGGCAACGTTCGAACGAATGATGGACTCTCTCCTACGCGACTATAAATGGTCCATCTGTCTTTGCTACCTCGACGATGTCATTGTCTTTTCTCCAACGTTTGAAAGCCATCTAACTTGTTTGTCGACCATTGTAGCCGTTTTTCGTCGAGCGGGACTCCAGCTAACCTCCCAAAAGTG
The DNA here is from genome assembly GCA_030522465.1 of Rhipicephalus appendiculatus. Taxonomy (NCBI): domain Eukaryota; kingdom Metazoa; phylum Arthropoda; class Arachnida; order Ixodida; family Ixodidae; genus Rhipicephalus; species Rhipicephalus appendiculatus. The sequence goes on from JALIZH010024558.1 coordinate 12,641, forward strand.
CAATTTCGGCCGGCAACAAATAACTGTGCTTGGTCATCTTGTAAGTGCTAGGCGTGTACAACCGGAGCCTGACAAGATTAGCGCTGTGAAGCACTTCCATGTGCCTTCTTCTACTAAAGATGTGCGGAATTTTGTTGGCTTATGCTCCTACTTCCGACATTTTATACGCGATTTCGCCAATATTGCCGGACCACTCACTGACCCTCTCAAAAAGGACGTGCCTTTCTCGTGGGGCCAAGACCAAGCAGCTGCGTTTCCGACGCTGATCAACTTCCTGGCTTCACCACCAATACTGGCCTACTTCGACCCATCCGCGACTACTGAAGTTCGCACAGATGCCAGTGGGCACGGAATGTCCTCGCTCAACACCAGGGAGGCCAAACACGTGTTATTGCTTATGCCAGCCGCCTTATGTCTACATCTGAGCGCAACTATTCCATCACGGAGCGCGAGTGTCTTGCTTTGGTCTGGGCTGTCGCAAAATTGCACCCCCTGCTTATACGGCCGTCAGTTCTCAGTTATTACTGACCACCACGCTCCCTGTTGGTTGTCCTCGCTCAAGGACCCAACTGGTCGCCTTGGTCGCTCGGCTCTGCGTCTCCAGGAGTATTCCTTTGACGTAATTTACAAATCTGGCAAGCTGCATCAAGACGCCGATTGTCTCTCGCGTCATCCGGTGGATCCTGCTACCCTCACTGACCATGAAAATGATTACTGTATTCTCGCTATATCTGATTTGCGTGACATCGGCACAGAACAGCATCGGGATGAAACCTTCAAGATGGTCATACAGCAAGTCTCCTCGGGACGTTCCAACCCTTCTTTCCGCCAGTATGTCCTGCGCAATAGAGTTCTGTATCGCCGCAGCATGAAGCCTGATGGTCCGGAATGATGGTCCTGCGTGCTACCATTCTTCAACATCTATATGATGTTCCAACGGCGGGCCACCTGGGTGTTTCACGCACCTATGACCGTGTGCGGCAACGGTTCTTTTGGCGTGGCCTGATTTCGTTCAGTGCGCCGATATGTCGCTGCTTGCGAGCTCTTTCAGCGTCGCTAACGTCCCACTCTCCCTCAGGCTGGGCTGCTCAAACCTATCGACATTCCACAGGAACCATTCTTTCGCGTGGGCCTCGACGGGTTATGGCATACCTTGTCGCCCTGACTATGCGACAAGGTATGCCATAACCCGTGCCCTGCCAACTAGCTGTGCAACAGACGTCGCAGACTCTTTGCTCAACGACGTCATTCTTCGACAAGGGGCTCCGCGCCAGCTCCTTACGGATCGTGGCCGCTGCTTCCTCGCAAGGCTCATCGATGAAATCCTTCGTAGCTGCTCTACCGAACATCAACTTACTACAGCCTACCATCCACAGACCAATGGTCTTACGGAGTGCCTTAACCGAACTCTCACGTATATGTTGTCACTGTACGTCTCTGCTGACCACCGTGATTGGGACGCAACCCTACCCTACGTTACTTTCGCATACAATTCGTCCAGACATGACACCGCCGGCTACTCGCCGTCCTTTCTGCTGTACGGCCACAACCCGACGTCGCCATTCGAAACGCTCCTTCCTTCTGATACCGTTGTACCAACCGTCTATGCTCAGGACGTCGCATCTCGAGCCCTCGCGGCTCGCCAAATCGCCCACACTAGGTTCTGTGCTTCTCAGGCCTCACAAAAGGAGCGCTACGATAAGCGGCGCCGCGATGTCGACTACCCTCCTGAATCTGTTGTCCTACTCTGGATGCCGTGTAGACGCGAAGGCTCGTGTGAGAAGCTCCCCCCTCGATGCACAGGGCCCTACAGAGTTCTCTGCAAGGTTACCGACGTGGACTACCTCATCACTCCCGTTCATCCGCACTCGTTTTCTGCTACACCACCTACTGATGTCGTTCATGTGTCGCGCCTAAAACGCTACTACACTGTCAGTCCAAAATGACTTTAGGGGCGCCGTGACGGCGCTCTCTACGCCGGGGGTGATGATACGAGGCATGGTGCATGAGCCCGCCGTGACAGAAGAAGAGACAAAGAAGAAGCTGGTGTGCCGCGCGAGATTCTGGCAGTTAATCGGTGGCGGCTGTTCGGCACTTGTAAATATTGTAAATACACTCGCTTCTGTCTCTCTTGCGTATTCGTGATCCCCGTGACAATATTGCCACGCGCATCTCTTATTTCACTTTTGCTGTATTCGGATTACACCCACAAAGACCGTCAGCAATGCTCAGCGCAATCAGCGCCTCAGTGTTCTAGAAGCTTCACGATTTTAGTATATCGTTTTCTTAATATTGCGCGCAAGATGCGAACACTCGAGCTTATTCCAGAGCTTGCGCGACAACCAGTGATAAGACTGGAATATTCCATGACACACGTATAAATGCCGACGCCCTTCACCTCTTGTCAGTCATTTCGACGTCCGACGCTCTGTTCGCCGCTAACAGTGCCAGCGTGTATTGTTGTAGTCTGACTTTCAGTTTCACAGTCACAAGTTCGGCCAAAAAAGAGTTTCTTCTCTGACACGCCGGCTGCTGCATTCGTCCCCGAACGGCCCCCTCCAGCCGTGAGCCAAGCCCACACCGTGAAGAATACACCGACCCCAACCTCGATCATTGAGCTAGCCGCAGGCAGTGAGGGCTCCCACAAATAATAGTGCACCGTGGCATCGACACAGCGGAAGACCAATAATAAATTAGACCAACAACTCGAAATTGTGCAGTGGAATTGCAGGGGTTTCGCGACCGTAAAAACCGCGTGCACCTGCAACTCCATTTCCAACATTTGGGTACAACCGCGGTGGTCATCACGCTGCAAGAACCCAGACTCGAGGCTAAACTGACAGTGTATAATACGTTTCAGAGTGAGCCGTCCGACTGCATTTTAGTTCACAAAACCTACACGGCTCAGAACGTCGATTTAGATCTCACGACACCGCAAAATTACACCATGGTTACGTTACTTCCGCTCAAGCGTGCAGACCCTGCCACGCACATAATAAATGTCTACGCCCCCCCCCCCCATCGGCAGCAAGCTACGTTTACTGAAAAAAAAAACCCATCTCCCGCTAAAGGGAACCATGTGTGGATGCGAAGCAGCGTGGAGATAATTAGCTTGAGCGGGAGGAACGTCGCTGCTCTCATTTCACGGCACTGGTCCGGGCGCTCATCGCGGCGCTGCGCAGGAGAGCGAATGAGGCGCGTGCGCTCTGTCATTTTCATACCACGGAACTACCGTGGCGCCCCCAGCGGAGTATGCAGCTGTTACACCACCTGTCGTTAACGCTGCTCCGTAGAGGATTCCTAGAGGAAAGGACGGGGGGGACCGTAGGAGAGGGAGCGAGAGGGGTAGGGGACGTGCATGCGCTGTGGGGGTGTGGGACGCGTGAGCCGCTCCGTAGAGTAGATGATTCCAAGAGGAGAGAAGGGGGAGAGGACGCCGGAGCCGCTCCGAAGAGTAGAGTATTCCTAGAGGAGAGAGGGGGAGAGGACGCGCATGCGCCACTCTGTAGAGTAGGTGATTCCTAGAGCAGAAGGGGGGTGAACGTAGGAGAGCACACGGGGAGGGGACGCGCATGCGCTGTGGGGTGTGTGGGACGCGGGGCCGCTCCGTAGAGTAGACGATTCCTAGAGGAGCGGAAGGGGGGTGAGCTTAGGAGAGAGAGGGGGGAGGGCACGCATGCGCTGTGGTGGTGTGGGACGCGGGAAGGAGGGACGGACTAAGCCCCCCCTCCAAACACATGCAAGCAAGATTAGGGACCGGGGTCAACCTGGGCGACACACACCACCTGCCTAGCCATTGCTAGGCAGCCTCTCTGTGCTCTTGGCCATGACTCAAGGAATGGGGTCAACCTGGGCGACAGACACCACCTGCCTAGCCATTGTTAAGCAGCCTCTCTGTGCTCTCGGCCATGACTCTGATGACTCTCTTAGGGTTGACGGCCTTCATATTACTACAGTGTTCTGGTTCGCATACTGGGTGCTTCCCTACTTCATGACAGCGACCGGACGCGGGACGCGGGAGGGACGGACATACCCCCCGAGCATAAGATGCTTCGCATCTAAAAACATCCCCATCTCCCGCTAAAGGCAACCATGTGTGGATGCCAATAAGCGGGGATGGTTAGGTTGAGCGGGAGAAATGTCGACGCTCCCGTTTCGCTGTAGCGGCCCGGGCGCTCATCGCGGCGCTGCACAGGATAGAGAATGAGCCGCATGCGCTCCGTCATTTTCATACCGCGGGAATACCGTGGCGCCCCCAGCGGAGTATGCAGGTGTTCGCATCACCTGTCGTGCGCGCTGCTCCGTAGATGATTCCTAGAGGAAAGAACCGTAGGGGAGGAGAGAGAGGGGATGCGCATGCGCCGCAGAGTAGAGGATTCCTAGAGTAGAGAAAGGGGGTGAGCGTAGGAGGAGAGAGAGGGGACGCGCATGCGCTGTGGAGGTGTAGGACGCATGGGCCGCTTCGTAGAGTAGAGGATTCCTAGAGGGAGCGAAAGGTGGTGAGCGTAGGAGAGGAGAAGGGTGGGACGCGCATGTGCTGTGGAGGTGTAGGACGCGGGCGCCGCTCCGCAGAGTTGAGGATTCTTAGAGGAGAGAAAGGGGGTGACCGTAGTAGAGGAGAGAGAGGGGGGAGGGGACGCGCATGCGCTGTGGTGGTGTGGAACGCGGGAAGGAGGGACGAACTAAGCCCCCTCCACACACATGCAAGCAAGATCAAACAATGGGGTCAACCTGGGCGACAGACACCACCTGCCAGCCATTGCTAAGCAGTTACTCTGTGCTCGCGGCCATGACTCTGATGACTGTGATAGTGGTTGACGGCTTTCATATTACTAGAGTTCTGGTTCGCATAATGGGTGCTTCCCTACTTCACATGAAAGTGGCCAGACGCGGGACGCGGGACGGACATAGCCCCGAGCATAAGATGCTTCGCATCTAATATTCACACGTGCGCTCAAAGTGGCAGGCTCTAACCAGCTTGTTATCCTGGGAGATTTTAATGCGTACAGTCAACACTGCGGCTATATACGGGAAACGGCTTGAGGGTGTAAGCTGTCTGAGCTGATCTCCACGCTCCGCCTGACGCTCCTCACTGACCCAACTTACCCAACGCGAATTGGCAACTCCATTCACAGAGACACATGCCCCGACCTTACGTTGGTTCAAAATACGAAGCCAGCCACCTGGTAATATATGGGGGACACCTTAGGCAGTGATCACTGCGTCCTCAAGCTCACTCTCATTACCCGCGCACCCAAGCGAACACAGGCGCAAGCAAAAATCACAAACCGGCACACCTTCCGCCTGCAACAACCACCTTGCCCTCTCCACACCGAAGGGCATGCCAAGTGGGCCAACCAACTCCAACAGTTGCAGAAACAACACACCCACAATTTACAGACCACCAAAGCTATCCCTGCGATAGACACACACTTGTTACACCTGTGGGTGGCACGCCGTAGCCTCACTCGGCGGTGGCGAAAACGAAAACACAACAGTAAACTCAAACTCCGCATTGCAGCGCTCACAGAGTAAGCTGCGGCATATGCCGCCCAACTTGCAGACGCAAACTGGGTAGACAAATGCAACACTGTTGGTGGACAGATGAATTCGAGGGGGGACGTGGAGACTCTTTCGAACCCTCACAGACCCTGTACAGTCCAGAGGGGAAACGCAACGCCAACTCCGCCTTGCCTCCAATGGTTTCCAAGGCACTACAGCCGAGCTCGCAGATACGCTGAGCGACAGATATCTCTGCCGCATCCGCGATCCGCAAGGGCCTGAATACAATTACACAGCCAAATCAAACAGCGAACTGGACGCTCTCTTTGAGCTCTACGAGCTCAAAGCGGCACTTGCTAAGATGAAAAGGGGTACGGCACTGGGCCGAGACAAAATCACGGTAAAACATGCGCTAATCTTCCCGATTCGCCATATATGCACCTCCTAGATTACATCAACACCATCTGGAAAGGTGAACCCATCCCGAAAGACTGGAAGACCTCCCTGGTCACCTTTATACGAAAATCGGGCAAACCTGTCAACACCGATAACCTGCGTCCCATTTCTCTTACATCCTGTACAGGAAAGCTTATTCAAACCATGGTTTGAGAACGCCTCTCATCGTATCTCGAGCGAACAGGTGCCTTTGGTGACACAATGTATGGCTTCCGACCACAGAAATCGGCCCAAGACCTTCTACTATAACTTCATCGCGAAGTAATACAGCCTGCAACTATGCGCCGCCACGATAAGGTCGTCCGCGCCCTAGACCTGAAAGGTGCCTTCGACACTATCAAGCATAGTGCTATCCTAGCCATTAACACCACAAACTGCGATGGGAGGACCTTTCCTACATACGAGATTTCTTGTCTGATAGGGAGGCCCTTCTGCGCATTGAGGATGACGAATACGGTCCCTATCTCATGGGCACGCGAGGCACACCACAAGGAGCGGTCCTTTCGCCGCTGCTTTTTAACATCGCCTTGATGTACCTTCCGAGAGAGCTGGCTCGCATCTCATGTATCCAACATGCGTTGTATGCCGATGATATTTCAATATGGAGCACACAGGGGAACCTGGGAGAAATTGAGGCCAGTCTGCAACAGACTGCCTCTGCTGTCGACTCCTATGCGTCCGCGTGTGTGCTCCAGTGCGCCCCAGCTAAATCCGAATTTGTTCTTATCAGAGCCAACCTAAAAGACAAAACACGCATCTGCCTGACTCTCTCAGGGGCACCCATTCGCGAGGCAGACGAAATCAGAATCCTCGGCTTGTACATTCACAGTCGCCTAAAAATTGACACAACCATCGCCAAACTGAAAAAGACCGGCGAACTGGTGGGGCGGATGATACACCACGTTTCAAATAAGCGCAGAGGACTGCGAGGTAGGGATGCGCTTCGGCTCTCCCAGGCCTTCGTCACCAACAGAGTCACGTACTCCGTTCCCCTATCTCCGGCTTACTAAACACGATGCCGAGCGCATAGACGCAATGATACGGAAGGCCACCAAATGGGCTCTGGGTCTTCCAATCACCACGTCCAATGCGCGTTTGACCGCACTTGGCGAGATCAACTCGCTGCAGGAGCTCACGGAAGCCCATCTAGTAAACCAATACACTAGACTTGCGCAGACGCCTACAGGTCGGCACCTTCTCGCTCGCCTCTAGATACAACACGACGTTGAAACAGAGGACATGCTCAGGGTACCGGAGTTTTGGAGGCACAGACTTTTCGTACAGCCTCTACCGAGAAACATGGACCCGGAGCTGCACCAGGGAAGACGGGAAGCGCGCGTTCGGGTGCTAGAAACACGGTACGGTAGCAACACAGGGGTTGGACGTCGTGGACGTCGCCGGACCTGGACCGAGGGAATACTATACGGCAGCAGTATGCCACAAGAAAACGCAGTTGGATGGCTTTTCCTTTAAGGCTCGCAACTCAACACAGCCGGAGGAGGTCGCTATAGCGTTAGCTCTCTCGCACCGCGTTTCTAAAGTTGTCATTACCGATTCTTGCAAAGCTTGCGCCCGCTACTTGGCAGGGGAAATTCACCCCTTGCCTACGAAATTCTGCGTGTGAGCACGAGGTTCGCCAAACCCACCCCCAAAACGCGTGGTATTGACCCCAGGTCATCAGGGACTTAGAGGCAACGAGGCGGCAGACGCGGCTGCCCGAGCGCTCATTCCCCAGGTTCCTCATTTGATGGACTGGACCCCTCAACCGCTGCTGCTAAGGTACAAGGAATTTGTGCAGTACTATCGCTTCCAGCATTGCCGGTATCCACCGCCCGCCAAGGGTATGGATAAAGCGGGAAAAAAATTCTATGCCGGCTACAAACAAACACATTGATTTGCCCGGCCATACTGCAATATTTTGACCCCACAGCCACCGGCAGGGTGCAAGAACTGTGGGGAGATAGCCGATGTCTTTCATATGGTATGGGCCTACCAGCTAAACACAGCCATTTCTCTCCTCCCCAACTCTACGCGAGAGGACTGCGAGGCGACGCTGCTTAGCTGCTCCGACCTCAGGGCCCAGCAGGCCCTGATTGCGCGAGCAAAAGCAGCGGTATTGTCCAATGACATCCCGGTTGAGGATGTCACCTAGTCCCGTAGGGCCCTTTCGGGGGCGCATACGCTCTTTTATAATAAAGTTTTCACCACCACCACCAGAGTAGGAGGCACTGCCCGATCAGACTCGGAAGACCACGACCACTACTTCAGAGACGATGACCACCCCTGTACCACCTGCACCCATCCTTCTCTGGCAACGCTAGGAGCCGCCAACTTTCCGCGATTCGTCACTCGAAAGCCCGGAGAGCTGGCTTGAACAGGTTCAACCGCGTCGCTATTTTCAACAACTGGACCGACGATCACAAGTTGCGGCACGTTTATTTCGCCCTGCAAGACTCCGCTCGGACATGGTTATAGAACCGAGAAGCCACACTGCCGAACTGGGACCTTTCTCGTGCCGCATTTCTGGACACCTTCACAAGCGTCGCCCTTAAGGAATGAGCCGAAACCTTGCTGGTGAGCCGTGTACAGCTCCCAAGCGAGAACGTCGGGATGTACACGGAAGAAATGACGGGCCTGTTTCGTCATGCAGACACCGCTATGTCGGAGGGAGAAGAATCCTCGCTTCCTGACGCGGGAAGTTAAGCAGGAACTTGTCGCGAAACTGTTTGACCAGGCAGGGAAGAGTAGCCAGCTGGATGGAAGGATAAGTTGTAGCGAGAGCTAGTTTTTATCGCTCCGCCCAGCAGAATTCTTAAAGAAGATTTGGTGTGTGGACATGTGCGGAGAAAAGTAACAAACATGCCCGAGATGGATAGACGTCAGACTCTGGAGATTCGAAGACACGCAGTGCCGCCTGTCGGAGCAATTTTGGGTAGTGCAAAGCCCGACTCCTTTTCACGGTTTGCTATGGAACCAGGTGAAACAAGTGGCTGCGAACCAACGATTTCGCAGAATATTACGTGTTTTCCGCATTTAACACTCAAACGGGGAGCTATGGCTTTCTCTACGCTAGTGGGACGCGCCACCGAACCGCTATGAAGTGCTTGTTAACCCACTATCGCCAGTCGCAGACCATGGCGAAAACAAAACCAGACGCGACAGCTCCGCGCGCTGAGAAAAGGAGGTGCAATGAACGGCACTGTTGCATTGTTAATTGCCACGAACGTGAAGGACTCGATAAAGACGTTCACTTTTACCGCTTCCCATCGCGTTCGTATGAAGCGGAAAGGCGACAGCGCTGGATACGGGCCGTTCAATGCGTTGGGTAAGTGATTACTTACATTCTCCATGGCACAGCCGCTCGCGCATGAGAAAGTGTGATAATGACGTTAATGACGTTCTACTGCTATTGTTTTGCGTAGTCCTGACGGAGAACCGTGGCAACCAAGCGAGAATTCAAGGATGTGCAGCCGCCACTTCGTTGGCAACAGAAAAAATAACGTGGTGGACCATCCTGCCTATGTGCCGTCAATCTTCCCACCTCTTTACAGACGTCCGCCTCCGCTCGACTCAACAAGTGGAACGGAAAAATTTGGCAGGTCAGTTTAACGAACCATTTTGTTCGTTTACGAATTCAAAATTCTGTGCTTGAGCTTGTTTCGCAATGCACTGAGCGCCTTCGACTGCATTTTTTTTAATCTGAGCATGCATAGATATTG
>JALIZH010024559.1:0-12207 GCA_030522465.1 Rhipicephalus appendiculatus
GTTTTTAACTTCGCGCCACTCATTACAAGCTTAGCCATTTCTTCTTATTTTACCTTTCGCCGTTTGTCGGCGGCACGCGGGCACGTCATGCACACTAGCAGCGCTCGTAACGCTGCTTGCTTTCCATTGCGGCCGTGAATAAGCATATCGTCGCCCCACTGCTCAACATGGATTATCAAATGAAGAACTGATACAAAACAAAAATACTTGGTAATGTTTCACAAACGACAAAATGCTTAGGAAGGCTTGACATAAAAGCCTCAGGAAGGGAGGCATCAGTTTTACTGTTTCGACTGCTTTCAAGGAGTGGAAGTGCATGTTCTTTTCTGTTTTATGGTGATCAATGAAGTTTAAAGTGTGTTCAATAAGGTACCGCAATACTCTTTGGATAGGTTCCTTTGCTAGCCTTTCAGTTTCCCAGTAGTTTAAAAATGCATGCTGGTGGAGGTGCTAACGCCCTTTTGCAATCATTGCAGGTTATACTGTATGAAAACAGCTGCAATCAGTATATCCAATGTAAATGGGGAGAGTGCTGCCGGAAAAAAGAACAACCGCACAGGATGTCATCGTAGACCACGATATGGTGGACGCTGCACAAACACATCATTTCGAGGAATCTACAAAGGATATTGTGATTGTTTTCTAAGTCAAGGTAAGGAATGCATGTGCTATACATAACACAAGGCAAACATGTAGTGATTTGCCACATTAAACCTTTTACTGGCAAGTCCGAAATTTTGTGGACCGGAGAAAGAGGCCAGGAAAACAACACACAATTGATCTTTAGCCTTTGCCCGGTAATTTTAGCTTTAATTAGACTGCAGCTCTGCAGGATACATTCACGAGAACGTATTTATGAAATCTTCATCCTGTACAACCTAGAGGTTGGCAAGCAAGCGGTGTAGTTAACTTTTTCTATATTCACAAATGAACCCAGCGCTAATCTGCGCAGCTTATGGGAAAACGAAGGGTATCGTGCTCGTTCCGCTCTACTCAGGTGACTAGTTCAGAACCTTAGGTCCGATTAGTGCGTACAAGTAAATTGGGACATCAGATGTTCCGATGGATGCGGTCAGCATCCAGTAACGGACTCCGAAGACGCTCCTCGTTGGCATACGACGGCATTCCTCCAAAGAAAGCCAAGAAAAGCATCCTGTGAGCCTAATGACGCGGATATTTCTGGAGAAGACAGGCGTCACGAACATCTAAGAAAAAGAACATGGGGGAAAAAAGCATATAGCAAACATACAATTTTCCTACAAAAATGCATGTGGCTTTTGAAGTCGCTCTTTCCCCGGATGCTTACTTCCGGTCCTTGTTCAAGGGTGAGCTTCTTGAGCACATGAGCTATCAAACAGGGTGCCTAGACAGTGGAAAAAACTCTGTTGAGCAGTTTTCACCGAAAATAGGATCGGATAACTCTGGCATCGACAATATCACTCGACCGACATTCTCATACATATCGTCTCAGATCTCCCGCAGATCAACAAAATTGTTGAGGTTGCGTATTTGCCCTATTTACTTTTGAGAGTTTTTGAAACTTTGCTTGATGTAGTAAAAAAAAAATTTGCCACCATGCCCTACAAGCAGAGAAGGGCGCAAGGACGAAAAAATGTGGCATCACGTTACAATGTTCAGGTACTATTTTCAGCCAAAAAACAAACTAGGAAAATTGTGCCCATTGGTGAGCAAAAAGCATGAAACACAGATGTCCAGCATAAATAAATGTGGTGTGAAGCATAGGGACGCTTCAATGCCCTGTGCACAAGAGGTCGTGTACAAAATAACCTTATCTTGTAATAAAGTGTACATCGGGCAAACGGAACGCTGCCTCTACGTATGTACGGCTAAAAGAACACTCTGGAACCTTCAAGACCAGTACGTATGCCAACCGGCCTTCGCATAGTCACACGTGTGGGCGCAAGCCCTTGTTCAGTGATACGACAGTGCTCTGTAAACACAGGGATCAGACGACACGGGAACTCGTGGAAGCCTTCCACATTAAAAAAGAAGGAGAGTCCTGCGTCAACCAAACATCGGTTTCTTTGCATGAAATAGAAGAAAACCTTTTCAGTAGTATGTTTGTAATGACTTGATCTTACGTCGCGCCTGCGCAGTCTCCTCACGGTAAAAAAGCTTTTTATTTGCATAGTTATGGTCCCTCACCAGCTCCTCTGCCCATGTTCATTATGTTTGTCGTATGTGTTTAAATCATCTGTATATTCCAATAAATCACAGTTGAGAGTCAGCGCTTGTCCTGTGTTACCTTTTCTTCGTCCCTTCCGCCTGCGCGCTGTTTTTACTCTACAAGAAACGAAATTATGACCTCGACAGTTTTTGTCATTCGTTTTGAAAAACGCAAATTAAAGCAAAATTTAGGTAGTGTGGTAACAAATCCACCAAAATTGTAATATAGGTCGGAACTTAATGAATCTAAGTTATCTCAACAACTCCGAATTTGGAAGAAAGTGATGCATGTGTTATGTGGACACTCCGTTTAGTTGCTGACAAAACGGTTCGTCACTGTCGTCAGAAATACATGGGCGTATACAGGCGTATGCCTTACCATCTGTCCATATGTGCCCACACTTGTGTCATGAGAGCAGATTTACTGCAGTATAGTCTGATTAAGGCTGGTCCACCCAGAAATGATAAGCGGTTGGGCTGCAATACAGATTCACTGTCTTCGGTTGCCGTAAGACAAATTGGAAAAGTACATGCGCTTCTAGAAAACTGGGGCCAAATTCATAAACATTCTGTTTCTTAAGTGCGTGTCCCTGTTTTCCCATTAGTCAGCCTGCTGCACCAACAATACATACCCTGAACGGTAATTGGCTGAAATATTATCTTGCGAAAATTTTTACCGTAAGATGTTTTTGGGAATACAGGCCCTGTTCATCTATCAGAGTTTCGATTGGGGACCGATCTTTATCACGACAAAATTTATAAAGCTTCGACGCGCTTTTATAGCATCGTCTTCCGCATAGTGAAATAGAGAAAAAATGAAAAAAAAATCGAAACATCAAATTTAAGCGAAAGAGTGGCCAGAACAACGTGCGTACGTCAACTTGACTGCACTGGCCCCCTAGCCAGGCCCATAGCCAGAAATTTTTTTCGGGGGGAAGGGGGGGGGGGGGGGCACCTGTTGAAAGCTTTGAAAAACCCGAGTTTTCTTAATTATTCTCGATAAAACACCGCTTTCCATATAAATTTCGGGGGGGGGTGGCCCTAGGGCCCCCCTGGCTACAGGGCCTGCCTCTAGCATTTCGCGCACAACTCATATACTTCCCTCGTGGCGATTCAGGAAAGCAATAAGCAGAATCAACAGGTGCGTCATCGCATATCCACCGCCATTGGCGCTGTCGTCTTGCCATTTCAGGGACAGCACGCCCGGACAAATGCTATGGTCATTTCCTATGGATAAAAATTTGAAACTTGGTATCCTTTCCAAATTGTATCATTCTATGCCACCTGACTACCCCTGGAGTTCCGTCGAAAGACGCAGCACGAGTGTTCACATGCCTACTCACTTCTCCCTCAAGGCTGCAACAAAACTCTGCTGTATTCAGCATCCCCGAAGCATAACAACGTCGACCAAGAAATATCACCAGACTTACAACATTGAAGAAGCGAGAGAAACACCAGCGAAAAGCAGCACGCATTCGCGCGCATTCTGTGCACTCTCTGAAGTATGTACAACGAATACGTTATGCTGAGCAAGCCGTAGGATCGACGTTTGGACACTTTTCATGTAATCATACCGCTACTTTTCAAAACAATATACGGACAACGCTTTCGTTTTTTGCTGCACAGTTGTGAACGCCACAAATATATATGCCACTCAACTGTGGTCGTCGCAATTTCGTAGATATGGCAATAGGCGTCAAGGTTTTTTCATGCACGTCATAAGCTGTCATGCCAGTTTAATCGCAACGCATGGTGTGTAAAGTGGATTTCTAAGCTTCCATTGAGCACCAACTATTTGTGTCAACATACGTTCGGCCTTTGTTTTAAGAACAATTTCATAATATCTTCGCCAAATATGTTTTGTTTCTATTCAACGTGTAGTATGAATTCGTTTTACACTGAATATTATTTGCATATTGATTTTTTTTTCTATTTTGCAGGGACGTGTGTCAATAATAGATGCATCTAACCAAGTGTCTTTCACTGTTATTCTCCTGCTTTAGCCGCGGAACAGCCCAAGTTGCTTTTGAGCCAATAAATGTAAACAAATAATATTGTCCTGTTCAGTTTGCCTGAAGAACCAGACAAGAGTCAACCGGACATGCGCTAACATAATGGCAAAGAATTATTGAGTAAATTTTTCTATTTCATTTTTTTCAAGCACACTTTCATTGCGTCGCCATGCAGTCGGCCCCGCCCTCTCTTGATGAGTCACAGCCTGCACGAAAGGAAAATACAGCGTTATAGTTCCTATGTTCGACATTCAAGCATTGAGAAATTTAGATGAAGCTATTTGCCAATGGTCAAAGCTATAGCTGGTATTACAAGGGAACGCTGCTAGGGGATGAGCCTCGTGACTAAAAAAGAGAAAACAACAGAAACAGTGCCAACTCTTCGCCATCTCCCGTACCGTCGTATTGATTCAGCCAAGAGGCGGATATCACGGGCCTCCTGAAGACTACATAAAGTGAAATCTCTGGCTACATGCTGTCGTCCGTGTGGTAACTCTGGGACGTGTGAAATTCGGATCGAAATCGTGTTCGAAGCGTAGAACGCCTATAATGTGCGATACACTAAGATGTTACTTTGCGTGTGTCGCAATTGTCAGTTTTCACAGAATACGGCGTGCGATGAGGAATTTCTCTTGTTACAGAACACACTAAGTTACGGACACATTTGCTGGCAGACAACAACAGTATTAGCTCCACGCTATGGATGCAGAACGGACGACAATGGCCGTGCGTTCTCCGACAGTTTTAGGGGCGAAGCACAGTAAGATCCCACAATGTTCGTCGATACATCAGTCGACGTCCGGCGTCTACAGCAGATGTAGCGCAGGTGCATGTCAACAACAAAAAGGTTATCAAAGGGCTGTTAACAAGAAGAAACAAAATAAATGACCACAACACTGTAAAAAAACTACATTTAACCGCCCATCAATCAAAGCATATGACAGAACAAAAGGTTAACCAGAACAAAATAAAAGCCTGTTAACCAGAACAAAATAGAAGGCCACGATTCACGATCCGATGCATACTGCTTCGCCCCATCATCAGCATTCACTTCATAGATATGCGTGGATTTTTCCCCTGTTTTACTCTTTTGAGAGCTTCAATTCCACTGAAGGTACGTAAGCTCTTTCTATCATGAAGTAAGGATGAGCGAAGAAGTCTGTAATGAAAAACATGTACAGCGAAGTTGCACATGGCTAGTCTCTGTGTGTGCAAAAACCCTAGCGCAGGCATTGGCCAGGTAAATTAAGCAAACGCCACTACTAATGACTGGTTTACACAAAAATCGGAGGATGGTTCAGCTTTGCCTTCAAGAGCAGGTTGCGATAGCATAATGGGACCTCGTGCACATCACCTTCTGAACTGCTAGCCTGCTTCGGCTCTCGGTGCGTGCCTCAACCGTGCCGTGAAGAAGCAAACGACTGTTCACGTAATATCAGCCGTTTCAAAGTATCTTCGAACGCATACTGCAAGCACAGTGGTTAAGTGCCGAATACGCCGTAATTATTCCTTTTGCGAATCAGCGAAGGACCCACTACACGTCCGTAGGACAACACGCGTATCCATGCACCTATTCTCTTTGTTGATGGTTCTGTTGCTGATGATGAATAATGTCTGAGCGCCTTGTAATTGGTGTGCCTTTGAAAAACCCACTCCTTTCTCAATTCACATGTTTTGATGCCAGGCACAATTGTATGCTTCTGCCACGCAAGGTATGATGCGTTAAGGAAAGTACTTCCACTTCATGACATATACAGTGTTTTTTTAAAGCAGTTCCAGCATATATTGTGGCTCTGTGGCAAAACGCCTGCTTGCCACGCAGACGGCCTGGGTTCCATCCTCACTTGGATCCAGATATTTCTATTATTTATTTTATTTTCATCTTCCTTGATTTTGCAGTGACGGACACAACCAACGATGCGTTACTCCGACGCCGACGGCGGAATATCTGCGAAACGAGCTCTTTAACGCTATCGCGTTAAAATGAACAACCCAGTATCCTCCACTGCATCACTAAATATGAACAAGGGAACATACAGGTGGCAAACACCGATAAAGAAACGCCCAGCGCATGCTGCCAGCCAGAAAAAGTAGACGCACTACACGACGAAAGATGTATCTTGCTCGAGAGGAAACCTTCAAAGGAGCATAATCAAATTTTCTGGACAGCCTTCTTGGGATTATTCGCAGGGTGCGCAATCGGCTAAGGTTTAAAATTCTGTCTCACCTCTGTGTCGTGTGCTAAACAACTGCACTGATGATCCACTTTCATATAGATAAATGGCTGCCAATTTTTTTTCGGGAAAGATTTTTATCACACCTCGTTATGTATGAAGCCCGGTCTCGCTGAAATATCTATACTCATTCACCGTTATTTCCTGCACGAAGTAGCGCTCGTTCGCAAACTCGCATTTACGCTGACATCCCGATTTCCCCTACGCAATATTTTGGAAACTGTATAGTGTGCGTTGTCCAATTATTGTAGTCACTGCCCCGGCTCAGACCCGGAAACCGCTCATGGCTACATTAGGAAACACCACTAAGTGCACAGAACGCTCGACTTTGTAAACAACCGAACGCGGCACTCTGTCGGCTTGATAGCCAGTTAACTCATCAAGAAATATCCATGCTGCTTACTTGTGGTAGCCAAAGGGTATGGCTTATCGCTCGCGGTTTCCGCACCATCCAAATACCCCCCCCCCCAACCAAAAAATACACACAAACTGCGAAACAATTACCAATATGTTGACAATGTTCTGACGGCAACCGATAAAACAAGTAGACGTTCCATGTTGATGGCATTGCAATAAAAGTAACGCAATTTACTGAAGACAATTCTGTTTGTAATGTGAGTAATTCTATGTCTATATATTACACTTTCTTAAATGTCCTTTTCTGTTATCAATAAGATAATTCAGGTGCTTCCCACACTCATGTGATTCAGTGCGTTGTGATCATTGGAAAAGGACTGCGGCTCCACTTATGGTAAGTGGTTGATATATAGCACCATGCCCTTAATAATGCCCTTTTAGTTTCAAAATAAAAAATAACAAACAAAGTGGCGCATATATGTATTGCAGTTAGCTAAATATGCGTTGTTGTTTTTTTTATTTCTCAGTACATAGGAAATGCATGGAAGGCTACAAAATCAACTACCATATGCAGCAGGACTGAAGAACAACAACTTTGGTGCACAAGCGAGTGTAAGAGATAATGTCAAATAAGCTACTTAGAAAGTCTCTTTGGCGTCTGTTTGTGAAGCAGCACTCAAGCCACATGGCCTGTACAATAATATTCATTGTACTGTAATGCTACGTCAAGCACTGCCTGTAAATTTTGTTCGCAAGTGTGCAGCTGCACGCAGTCTCTATATAAGAAACAATAATTGAATGCGTTTGGTCCTCCGCTTTCTTTGTGTGAAATCATAAGCGGGAAATCTCAACAGCAGTCCTTGGCTTAATTAACGTCTCGTTTCCCATATTTGAAATGGCACACCCCCGCGTATCCCTGAGACATGGGGTGTTTTCACAGAGTGCGTTAACAATATTTATAATAATAATAATAATAATAATAATAATAATAATAATAATAATAATAATAATAATAATAATAATAATTGTTGCCGTAACGCCTCAAAACCCCCATATCATCATGAGATACGCCGTAGTAGAGGGCTGCGGAATTATCGGCTTCCTGGGGTTCTTTAACGTTCGCCTCAATCTAAGTACGAGTATGCGTTAAAATTAATTATATATGTGAGGCGGATTCGTGAGCGCAGGTAGAGACTTGGGGTGTACATCCTTGCAATATAAAGAAATATTATTGGAAGTATTCGAGGAATTCAAAATAAGTATAGGAATGGTGCTCATTCGAGCATTTAACTTTGTATTGAACGCACCAGTTCACCATAATTGTTTGTCTTATTCAAGATACGGTTTGCCGCATTGACAAAAAAAATGAGACGTTCATAAAGACTTTGAGAGCGTATATATCGGCGTGGCGGGAAATTTTTAACAGCCAGTAAAACAGCATGTCAATGACGTCAACAACATAAAAGTGTCCTGAAATGCCTTCGCAGAGGAAGTAGAAAACTTGACCCATCAAATCTATTGAGATAACGCCATGATTTCGGAAAAATAAGAAAATCTGTCTAAAAACGGCTCTTAGAATCTATTCTAATTCAAACGACAGATAATACAGTGAACCGAAATGACGCAACCCTTGCTCATTTCTTCACCCGATGTTTACGCCACATTTTAAAGCCTTCATAAACATCGCTGCAGTCTTCCTCGCTTTCACTGTGAAATAGGCTCCCGTTGGGCGACCAAAACGTCGGTCTTTATTGTATTAATGGTCGATCTTCTTTTTATTGCATGATAGTATAGCCTTGTATAGTGTCGCAAAGGGGTCCAAAAGTGAAGGTTAGGAGAGAGCTGTGATAATGTAGATAAGGGAAAGGAAAAGGTGAAAGAGTAAAACATAGCATATAAAGAATGAATAAAGGAAGAGGTTGAGAGAGTAAGAAAGAAAAACATAGCGAAGAGAGAGAAAGGAAGAGGGCGAAAACGAAAGTGAATACTAAAAAGAAACAAGAAATGCGGCCCAACTCTATACATGAATATAGTGAAATAGAGAAATAGGTTGCCCAGTGAGCAGCGACAGGGCCGTGCTTCGCTGTGCGATGTTTTGTACGACTTAACGCGAACTTCCAGCAAGTTTTTTTTTACAGTTTCTTTAATACCGGGTATAAACTCTGTACATGTGCTGTATTCTTAGCTTCATATTCTGCATTGAAATAGTTTTCCTACCGTTGGTTTGGCTTTTCTACGTTATTGTATTGTGAAGGCGTTGGGTTAACGAGATGTGAAGACGTGCAGAAACAGGAAGAAAACGGCGTGTCGAAAAGCAAGTCGGTCGAATGGACAAAACGACTGGCAAAAATGCAAAGATATCTCGAAAGAAATAGAAAAACAGCCACTGAAACAAAAAAAAAAACAAATATTTCCATTGCACTATACACAGCCAGTTAAAAGCACATCCAAAAATCTTTTGGTATGTAGTAAATCCCAAACAAGATCAGCTGGTACCATCTATGCAGGTACCGACGGCAACTTGGTAACACGAGATTAGTGTGCCAACAATCTAATAATTACTTCGCCGGCGTCTACTCAATCAAGAAACTATTATTAGTGCTCTGATCCTCCCACAATCAACCATTTGGTTGAACATTACATCAATTATCACAACCACTGACGGTGTAAAACGCGCTATTGACCGCTTGCCGTTCATGACCAGCCCATGCCCCGATGGCACCAGCGCTTAAAATTAACCAGTCAATTCTAAACAGCTGTACTCTCTTTAAAATTACAGCACTCACTTGACTATGGATGGGTAGCAGAAGACTGGAAAATAGTTGATCTTCTGCCCATACCTCAGACCGGTGATAACGCTGTCTTCAAAAAACTACCGCCCTATATCGTTAACCTCGATTAGTTGTAAACTGCTTGAGCACATAATCGACATACAAATAATGGCGCATTTTAATCGAAATAATTTGCTCGTAAACAATGAGCATGATTTCCGTCCCGAACTCGCATGTCAAACGCAGCTTTACGAGTTGATAACAAGCATTCACACCTCACTCCACGTGTGTCAATCTGATGATGGATCTTTTATGGATTTTTTTATAAGCCTCTGACCGTGTACGTCACAAACGTCTGAAATTAAATATGCGTAATCTTGAACTTGGTTGTGAAGCAACACGATGACTTGAAGAATTTCTAACAAGTCGTTCTCAGGTGGTTAAATTAAATGATAATCTATCCACTCCAACAGTCGTCAAGTCGGGTGGCTCTCAAGGTACAGTAATAAGTCGGCTTTTTACTTATAATACATACCATGGTATGTTTGATACTAAATTGGCAGTTTGCCTGTTCGCAGGAGATTGTGTTGTCTACAGAGAAATGACAACTACTAATGACGTCATAACTCTAAAATCTGACCATAATAAGCTAACAAAATGGTGCAGTAACTGGTAGATGCAAATTAATATTGGGAAAGACCAAACACTTGACACCCACTCCTGTCTTAAATTCACAACCTAATACTTACATACTAAACGAGAACATAGTAGACTCGGCAACATCGGTTAAATACCTCGGCGTCTTTATAAATTTGAAGCTAACGTGGAGTGACCATAAAGAATATTTTACAGCTAAGGCACAAAAGAAACTGCGGTTTCTTAAAGGCGCGTTTACACTAGCATGTCGTCGTAGTGTAACATGATTGCAAACCGAAGACACCAGCGAAACGCATCGGCAGACTTGTCGTTTGTAGGTCGTCGCTTGGCCACCGAGATCGGTGGCCAAGCGAAAATTTGCCCTTGTCGTTGGGTAAAACGACGAAGGGGAAGATCTTGGGGGGTATTGCGCGGAGGCCCCGCACAATACCCCCTCAGCGCACCCCACGGATGTATTTTCTTCGTTTCCCTTTGTCTGTGCGCACCCCCGTCCCTCGACGCCGGGGGGGGGATGGCGAGGGATGCGTCGCGTAGCCCGAGAGGGACAATGGCGGAGGAGGGAGGACGGCTGAAAATGAGGAGCAGGTGGTGCCCTGTTTCAATTTCTTCGTGCAAGTTCACTCGGTGTCGCCGCACGCGCCTCCAGTGTGACTAGAGAATTGGCCGACGAAAGGCTGTTAGCACAACAGTCTTTCACAGACCATCGGCGGACTGTTGGCGTCGTTGCAGTGTAAATGGGACGACGACACGACAAAAGATGCTCCCAAAGACGGTAGGCAGACCAAAATCGGCGTCGTGTCGCTCTAGTGCAAACGCGCCTTAAGCGATGCCGATATCTGACCAACAGGGACACCACACTTAAAGCATAAAATTTCCTGGTGCGCCCTTCACTGGAATATACATAAATTATTTGGCGCCCCCCATCAAATCACTCTTTATATTCAACTACAAGCTGTTCAGGATAAAACAGCACGATTCATCATATCATCTACTCACGGTTTCGAAAGCGTTGGGTCTTTGAGAAAAAAAAAAAAAAAACGCTGAGCATGCCGCCGTTCGGTGTGCGAAGGAAACCTTTCAGATGATCTTTTTCCCACACTCTGTATCACAGCAACACATCATTTGCCCTGTCGCCCATTTTACTGCCATCTCATGTCCCACCAGTCATTGCATGCAAAGCCAACGCTATCTTCGCTTGGACGGAATAATACAAGAATCCACTTTTTTTTGTCTCTGTCAGGAGAGGAATGGATTCACGTACCTTGCCAAATTGCAACAATAAATGAACCTTGATTGTTTAAGTCAGCATAACATATTTTGCATCGTAGAACCCTATTGCAAAACCCAGCGCCGCTGGGTACCAGCGTCCAGTGCCATGCCGGATTATGGGCCCAGTATCGCGCTGGTTACTGGGAGGCGCTGGTACTCCCGCGCAATACGGCTCTACAGCGTTGAAATAGCGGTGCCTATGTGCCATAAATAAATATATTAGTGAAAGAAGTGATATAGAAAGCATTAACACAATAAGAAAAAGAAAAAAAAAAGCCATATAAAAAAAAGTATCCGTCAGGAGGATTCGAACTTGCCACCTCCAGATTCCGAACTGAGTGTTCTACCCACTTCGCCACGCCGGAACATGGTTAGCGGTGCGTAAAACAACTATTTAACCAATAAAGACACGGTTCGGGTTCATGTTTACATGTAGCACAGTAACGATAGACGCGATCTTCCTTTCCAAATAACTACTGCGTCTTTATTAGACGCAAACGAACGGCGGCCGGTACCGAATGACATGCCGATAATGGCAAGAGCGCTAAGTTTCTTTAAGAATTCACATGTTAACTACGAAAAATATGAAATACTAGAGCAAGCGCTGTTTGCTGGCTGTTACTGCCGATTTTTTTAATAGCCGTTTCTCGCTCTTGCTACTGGTCAACATTTACAGAGGTTTTATGATGACTAGTTCGATAAACAGGTGCGTACATGATT
>JALIZH010024560.1:0-24330 GCA_030522465.1 Rhipicephalus appendiculatus
GACGAGAAGAACGAGTTAAACAATGATTAAACCACACGGGTGGCAGCGGCGGCGGTGAAAGGACGTTCGCCTAATCAGCTCTTTTTTTGCCTACCCAGACTACCTGGAAACGGCTGCCGTGGCTGCGGAATCAGATCTTGACGTCACTGAGCCCGCGGCAGTGTTTACGTGTTTCAGGCGTCGACATCGTACCTGGACACACGGCTGCCAGCGGCGGCGGTGAAAGGACGTTCGCCTAATCAGCTCTTTTAACGCGATAGCGTTAAAGAGCTCGTTTCGCAGAAATTCCGGCGTCGGCGTCGGTGTCGGCGTCGCCGTCGTTGGTTGTGAGCGAAAAATCATCATCTTGTCCGTGACCGAAAAATCATCATCTTGTCCGTGACCGAAAAATCGAGAAAAATGCAAATAAAATAAATAATAAAATTTTCGGGTGCGAGTGAGGATCGAACCCGGGTCGTCTGCGTGGCAAGCAGGTGTTCTTCAGCACAGCTATGCCTCTGCTCGGAAATACTGTGAAAATAACTTCCTCTGCTTAGAAATGCAGTGAAAATAACTGCCATGCTTCGCAAACGCAAGCGTCCTTTATATAGGCGTCGCAATATAACATGTAATATCCCAGGAATATTGCGTGGTACAAGCGTAAATGCCATCGGGCGTCAGAATATGTGACTATCATAACGATTCCATAGTTTAAAGCCAGCCACCCATTACAAACGGCACACACCTTACTGCGCGTATTCCATTAACACCACGTAGTGGGTGCATAGCAAGTTCGAAAACATTTCCCACATTTGCCGCGCATAATTTCTCCAGGTTTAAACCATACTACCCATTACATAGTATGCACTAAGTGATTGAAGTACGCAGTAGGAACGGGACATCGCTATCGCGTTCAACCTTTAAAGGCGAAGCTTAAGGGTCCCCCAATTTTTTGCCTACCCAGGTTGGTGAATTCGCTTATTTTCTTAATGCCGCCTTACCGCCGTTGCCACCGTGTTTCAGTGCTTTGCTGAGTGCTCTGTGCTAAATGTGCCTTTTTCCTAACTGAATGCTGCCGAATTGAGTGCGAGCTAAGTGCTACTGTGAATCCCTGGACCACGTACCATGGCAAGCACATGACAGTCTTGTGATGAGCCCCTCCCCTCTGATGGACGCGTCATGAAGTGCAACGAATGTGAGTCATATTACCATGTCGGCAGTTGTTCTAGCTGGTCGGAGTCGACATTTAAGACTAAAGGAGAGAGCGGTCGCACGGCATGGCGATGTGCTGCTTGCCGTTCATCAAAAGCGAAAAGTGGGCAGAAAACTAGCATGGACTCTGAGTTAGCCGTTTGTTTGGCAGGTATAACTAGGAGGCTTGATACTTTGGCAGGGCTGCCGGCTCAGGTTGGGGAGATTAAGGACTCCATCCAGCTATTGTCACAAAAGTACGATGACATCCTGAGCCGTCAAGTTAAGCAGGAAAATCACATTAGTAGTTTAAACAGACACGTTGGGAAATTAGAGGCGGACTGCACTTCAAGTGACATTCAACAACTGATAGCTACAGTGAATGATCTCGAGTTTCGTAGTCGGAGATTAAACATAGAAGTTCACGGCATCCAAGCTACGCCAAACGAGGATTTGCAGAGTAAGTTGAATGATGTGGCCAAGATCGCTAACCTGCCAGAGCTGACTGGGAATGACATTGTCACTATCCACAGACTTCCGTCAAAGCCAAACAGAACACCCGGAATTATTGTTCGATTTGCCCAGCAATCAACTCGTGATAAGTGGCTGGGAAAGCGCAAAGGCCTAAGAGATGCTTCATCAGGTGTTTCGATGACTAAGAACATGACCCAGCAAAACAGAGAGCTGCTGCGCTGCTCAAAAGACTGGGCACAGAACAATGGCTATCGTTTTTGATGCCATTGCAACGGAAAGAATCTCGTTAGGAAAAGAGAGGGTGATAACGCGGTTCATCTTTAAAAAAAGCGCGAAAAAAACCACGACAGACAAAGAGGAAATAGGCAGGACGACGTGCTACTAGCAAATGAAGCTTTAATCAAAAGCAAAGAAAGATATATATACATACACATTGCAAAAAACAAGATAAAGAAACAAATCACCGCAGAATGAATATGCATAAAACAGAAAACCAGGCACGTTTTTGTCCCCGGCTTAGGTTATATCAAGGTATTCTACCTCTCGGCTTGACAGAGCTACAGACGGACAGCTGATGCAAGAAACACCGGCTTTAGCAATATTGGCGGCTTCGACAATTTCGCGAGTCCTCTGAACTCGGTTCGAAAACAAAATCGATGGTTCTTTAAACAGTGGCTGACACCCGCAGGCGTGACAATGCGCAGCCACTGTTTAAAGAAACATCGATTTTGTTTTCGAACCGAGCCACCAGCATGACTGTGGTAATACTGCGGGTGGAGAACACGCCGTTCTGCCACCCCACTGAAAGTTCGGTTGTTCGCGAACGCCGTTTTTGCTCATTTGCATCGCACATTTCCGACATTTCGTGCGTGGGCACCTCCCAAGGGTGGTCCAAATTTTCCGGGTGCAGGTCAAATATGACCGCATTAACTAGTGCTTCATGTCACTAAACAATACGTACGCTTTCAGGGGAGCCATTAAACACGTCTGTTTTACCTGATTTTCGAATTTACGGTGGTCGAAATTGGCGAGCTTTCACCGTATGTGTGCGTCTTTGTTACTGCGTGGGCGGGCGAGATTGTGTGCTAGTGTGTTTACCAGGCTTGAAATAAAAAAAAAGTCGCATGTTTACGTGTACGGGAATTTTTCATCTCAGCAGCAGACTGCAAAGTTTAACCTGGGCTTGGTGTATTCACACGCGAGCGAACGGCGCGCATTGCTTCCTATTTTCATCAACGTTTTCCGAGGATGGCGAGGATATGCTTTTGTTTCAGCTCAACTGCCCAGAGTAATCCGTATGTTGAGAGCAACTTATGTCGCGGGAAGCTCTCCTTGTTTTTTCGGCGAAATTGAATCCAGCATATAGACGGATCTACTTTGCGATCACATTGAGTATTTCTCCTGGAGCCCCGCAAAATTGTGGTCCGCATTCGATTGCAACCACGGGGCCTTCAAACGAAAACAAAAAGAAAAAAAACGCGATAGCCTCTGAAAAACCACTATGAAATCCATATCAGTGAACTAAAATGAAAATAGCGTTGATGAAAACTGGTCTTGGCAAATACGCCGCTGGTAAAATTTTCCGAATGATCTTACAGTGAGATGTTCTTTGACAGAATGTTGATTGCGTTTGACGTGGTCAGCAGTGTTGCTGCATTCGCAGCTGCTGCTGGTCTCCCAGTATCCAAGTAAACACAGGCGAGGTTCAGGCCTGAACATCGGCGTACCAGCTTTTAACACGAAAGTGTTTTATGCCGGGGTCCACCACGGCTCCTCTATTACATTTCCGTCACGGATATGACGTTGTAAAATATAAACTAACATATTGAGATCAAAGAAAAAAAGCTAGAAGAAAACGTTCCGCCGTCGGGCGTCGAACGTGGGATCTCTCGCTCCGCAGCGCGCGGCGCAGAAAGCCACTCGGCCACGGGAGCGTAGGTACCTCAGCTCGCTAACGGCCAGCTATTTATATACACCATATACCGCTGGTGGAGGTCCTCGAGCTCGTCGATCTCAGCGCGTTTTCGTCATCACTAGCGAGATGGCGCGACGGTGGCATGGAGTGCGCGCTCTCAAGGTCGTGGCGCTTCTCGCTGGATGAGCTCGTGCATCAGCGGGGCGTGGTCGCTCATGCGCGCGCGCTTATCGTGAACGGGGCAGTGGGGCGCTTTGTACGTCTTGTTTGCTATAAAGTTAGTGGTTAAAGAGTGCACGAAGGTCACTTCGCTCTCGCAGCAGGTCTCGTTTACGAAACGAGCGCGCAGCTCACACGAAGTAACAATTGTGACAGTTGTTGGGGCTCATCTTGTGTATATTGTGCGGTCGTTTCGTGCGTCTTTCTTTGTGTTAGAGCTGCGCGCTTTAGGTGTCGAGCTGTGACAGTCCGTGCTTATCATGTGTATGCTCATTTCGTGCGTCCTTTCAGCTTGAGGTGCACGCAGCAAGTTTCAAGCTGCTTGCCGTTCTTCGCGTGACATTTCAATTGGTTGCTGTAGCATTCATTCCTTCGGCCCTCTGGTAAGACAATGCACAATAATCGCTCAACAACATTTGTGAAGACACGCTGCACTTTCGTGTTATACCGATTCCTTTGACAGAGGGTTCAGCCATTTTTTTTATACATGACGCAGACTGATCATCAGATTAACGATACTGAAAACATTTTCCGTTCAACGAAACATCAAAGAATGCCGGCACATATTTCAGAGGGAAACATTGAACTTGAACAGCATTGTAGAAAAGGGCCAAAGAAGACAAGTTTGACACGTGTTTTCGTGTTCTCCCGCCTTTCGTCTCGTTCCAAGCAAGGTTTTTTTCCTTGAAAGGTGATCATGAAACCAACAGCTCAATTCAACAGAATGGATTGAGGCGCTAATTTATCTGTGAACATACTTGGAACGTAGTAATGACAATGTAGTGACGATTTATGTTACCGATGAAAAAGCAAAATAACAGTAATAAAGAAATCACGAAAACTTATATCGGCCTGCACAGTGCTGATAAAGCTCTTCCGAATGATCTCGGAGCAAGAGTTTCTTTAATAACAGTTACTCAGTATGACGTGGTTATGGGTGTTCCTGCTCTTGCGGGTCACTCAGTATCCAAGTAAACACACGGTAGCGCATCAGTTTGTAATCCTCCTCAATTTTTCCAATGCGTATTCCGGAACTCCGGAACAGAGTTTTTCGCAGCTACCATGATTGAAAAACGCGGAGCTATGTTCATGTGTACCACGATACGGCAATATGCGGGCATAGCAAGGCGGGCCCTGATTCAGGAGATTCCGCAATACAAAACTATACTAAGTTGCTGTCCATGCACTAAGCATACACGCAAAACTACAATCCCTGCCAGAGCAGGCTTACTGCATGGGCTTCCTTTGAGAAATAATTGTCCGATTTGATTACTTATGTTTCTCGTGATAAAAGACAAAAAAAAGCAGACTCGTGCATGGATATTCGTATATGGTGTGGTATTTCACTCCGTGGTCTTGAGACGAACGGATCGCGCCTGCGCACGCCTTAATTTCTCTCTTAACGGATCACCACCAATTATAGCTCAACTTCCGGACGTATGAAGGGTGAGTAACCAGCGCGTTCATAGAACGTGTTTAGATAGGGGTACATAAGTGTACTGCAATCCTAGTATCAGATCAATTAGGTTATTTACTGCCAGCCGATAACTTGGTGTGAAAAAGCAAGAGCAGACGAAAGATTGCGAGACGCGGCGCCTTTATTTGTGGTTCCAAAATAATGTTATCCGAAGGAAAAAAGAATGGCTACACTCTACCTCAGCGTATAATAGATATGTGTGAAACACAACAACCTTCGAATAGAGCAGGGTATCACAGTTACCGGCACGTTCGTTCACCTGACTTTAATGGATACTTAAGTTTGTTATGATCGACTCACTGTGTGCCACGTCTCAGCCTGTCCTGCTTATCAGAAATGACAGGCTCGCCAAGAAAGCCTTGAATGAAGGACGGGAGTATGGAATCCCCATGTCTGGGGCGGATATTCGAAATATAGTAACGCAAGGAGCTCACCACTGTTCCATGGAGAAGTGGTTTCATAGCCCTAAATCAAAGCAGTCATTACTTTATGAAGTTGACCCACACAGGAAATTCTCAATAGCGGCAGAGCTCCCACGATACATAGAGACGTTATTCCACAGACTACGCCTGGAAGTAGCATATACAAACAACTTCCTGCACAAAATACACCGATCCAGCTCACCGGAATGCTACTGTGGCCACGAAGATGAGAATGTTCGTCATATTCTTTTGGAGTGCGTAAAGTACGCAAATGAAAGAGAAAAATTAAGGAAGAGACTAGCAAGTTTGGACAGACGCCCCCTCACATTAAAGGAAATTACTTGGACCATGGTCTGACATGAATCTTCAGAAAAAGGCAAACACCTTCCTGAAAGACTTCTTAGTGGACACCGGTTTGGATAAGGGCTTATGATATACAGCTATGTGTTGTTACTTACGGAATGATGTGTCATACTGTGGGCAGAACTAGAAATGTGCACGTGTGGACGCTTTACTGCAGTGTGAACTTCTGAAAGCAAACTCTAGATTATGTTTTTTTTCTGTTTTATTTTTTTTTGTAGTTGCTCATTGTGCATTTTGTGTATCTTTTTTTTGTTTTTTTTTTAAGCTGCAGAACTCATAGATATGGAGTAGCCGAGGTAACATGAACCTCAACCTCTCCACAGCAAGACAGATACAACAGAACAGAACAGAACAGGGCGTCATATTATGATGGGCACACAAATATCAAGAGCGAAGCTCTTACAGCTTTTCGTGGCGCCGGGTATTTCGAAACGACATGATCATCATCATGAATCGGCGCGTGCCCTCTCGCTCCTCTTCTTCCTGTCAGTCATCTTCATTTACTGCTTCTCTCCCAAAACACAAGCGGCCGTTATTTCTCCGGCGCGGAATGTGATAACCCTGATCGGTGAGAGGACAAAACGAGCACAGAGAAAGAAAAAAGAAGCAGATAAAGAAACAGAAAGAAAGATATAACGCAACACAAACCCTTGGCGCTCATGAGTCGGCGACATTCGAACCCACGTACCCACAATGCGAAGGCGAGCGTCTTAATCATTCGTCTTTCCAGTCACGCTGGGAGAACACAGCGTCGCCCTGTTCACTAATGTATAGGAAGGAAGTAGAGTGGGGGAGGTGAGGGTGAGAAGTATAGATGTAAGGTTTAAGAGGAGCGAAAGGAGAAGGGGTGAGAGTAAAGCGAAGCGTATAAAAAATGGAAAAGAGAGAAATAGAGAGAAAGAGAGTTAGACAAACATACCAAAAAAAAAAAACACTAGGGAATATTTCGAGAAAAAATTAAGAGAAAGAAATAGAAAGAAAAAAAAGAGATGGGCAAAAAACCGGAGTAGTATTAAGCAGAGACAAAAACAGTCACAGAAAAAAAAAACCGCCAGGCCTGCGCGGAACTCGCAGCAGTCACAGCAGCTGGGAGATTGGACACCTTTCTAGAGCTTTTTAAACATTCTTGGGGCAACAACAACAACCGCACTTGCATGGTGCCCACTACGCCATAAATCATCATAATTTTTGTGTAGTGGGGAAGCGTCTACTACGCCATTATTCATCATTCTTCAGAAAAAGCGTGGTACCCGCTACACTCTTGTAACGAATTATGTGCACTTTCTTGATGCTGTGGCTGACGACGACGAAGAATTTTGCCTGAGGCTTTTGTAATGGGTTGGAGCATTGAACGACCCAATCGTTACGCAATTAGATTTGTATGACGCCTGGTTCTCACTTTACTGTTCTAAAACGCTTAACAACACACGTTAACGCGATTCCTTACCGACATGAAACCTGCATAGAGTCAGTTTGCACCGCAGTTTCAAGCAGCGGCGTAGCTCAGTGGTAGAGTGCTGGGCTGCCGCAGAAGACCCGGGTTCGATTCCCGTTGGGTCATGGGTGTTTTTTATTTATTTAATTTTTTTCTTATTTCGTGCGATATTGGTTACGGACACCGGCGGCGGCGACGGACAACTACGGCGCAGAAAGGACCCTTGTTGTGATATCATAACAGCTTTCGCTGTAAAACAGAAAGATAATGGAAAAACAAACAGGGTGCAAAAGAAAGAGAAGATAAACAAAAACCAACAAGGCCACCCAGCTCCACGCTTCCTTCAGGTTTGTCACTCCTAGTGCAAAGCTGCGTCAACTCTTAACTTTTTTTTTTAATTAAGAACAAGTTTCGTGCAGCACTTACATGGTTTAGGAGCATCCGCACGTGATAAATGTGTTGGTTTCCTGCATTTAGTGTTGAACACATCCCTGATTGAAGCATGTAATATTGCACAACCATTTGTGTGCAAGGCAGGTGGTTTAAATAATTCAATTCTGTTTAAATAAGGCATCAAATTATGATTAAATTCGCTATTCGTTGATACCTTTTGTCAGTGGTTTTGAAGTACAGGTGGGCGTCCGCATGCATCTTCGTCATGCGCCCTTCGTTTCCACATCCGGGAATTCGCAAGCAGAAAAGCATGGCGTGTTCGGCTTTCTGCAACCAATGGCTCCCTTTCTGTCATTGAATTCTTTCCCAGCGACTCGCACTTCCAAGCCAGCAGGTCACGTTTATGCCTTCAATAACTCCGTTATGTGAAAACGGCAAGAATTTTATCCGCAAATATGAGACAGAGAAACAAATTGTAAAAACTGAAGGAAACTTTTGTACATTCCAAAGTGTGTACGGCGAAAGCGTGTGGCCGTTCGACTGACTACGTCCATGTCTTTTTTCTTTTACTCTCTCAGTGGGATAACACACAAACCGAATGTGTGCGTGTTTTCTTGTTTAATTTTTTACCGTGAATCGCACCGAGACGCGTGACTAATCTTCCTCCGGTCGCATGCGTTCGCATATTGTCGCGCTTTGCGCATCGTACAAACGCCATCCGCGTTCCGAGCGCTTAAATTAACGGACCCTTTGTAAATTCCAAAGTGTGTTCCGCGAACGCCTGTGTCCATTGAAACGGCGTCGGTCGGAATGATTCCAACCGCTGGGCACAGCGACGCTACGGAAGCAAAGAGCGAGCGCTGAAGATTCCGACGCGACCGGCGTCCGTTTGCGCTCCCCGGCGGCCACCTGGCTCCGTGCCAGGGCTCGGACGGACGGAC
Organism: Rhipicephalus appendiculatus; assembly: GCA_030522465.1. Taxonomy (NCBI): domain Eukaryota; kingdom Metazoa; phylum Arthropoda; class Arachnida; order Ixodida; family Ixodidae; genus Rhipicephalus; species Rhipicephalus appendiculatus. The sequence continues at coordinate 8,810 of JALIZH010024560.1, forward strand.
GGCACGGACAGACGCGCGAACATACGGACGGATCCGGACGGACGGACGGACACGGACGGATGCACGGACGGACGGACGGACGCCGGACGGACGTGAGCATGAGACAGTAAAGGCTTTCGCCTTTAAAGATTCTGCTCGTGCCGCGGAAGCCCTGCATTTGCCTCAAAAATTGGCGTGACCGACGCTTTGGTAAACGGAGCAGAGGGAACTCTACTAACGGAAATCGGTGCATGTCCGTGCTACGGATTTCCTCAGGTTTCAAAGCAGTGGAGCTGCCTTGCGCTTTTTTTCCCCTTGTACTCGTCTAAAGCCCATAAAGCAGTTGTAACGTGCTTTTAAAATATTTGTCCTACTTAACGTGAACCGAGAATGCTAATGAAATCTTAAAATGAGAATAGCCAGGATACCCGGAAAAACAACGGTGGTTATGTGTGCTGCGCGTACTAACATTCGGTTCATTAGCGGTCATCGACTTGTTCATCAATTTCACAGTAGAGTTCGACTGGTCTGCGGCTCGATAGATGGCCTACACACAACGTGATTCTCTTTGGTGTGCGCCAATGCATTGTATGTGAATATGTAAAGCAGTACCTGTTGTAATACTGTGCGGAACCTGTGGACATGTAAAAAAAACTGACTGTGAACCATTCTGTAACCAAGTGTATGTACCCATGTGGCGTAAATAAAAAATTCCTTTTTCGCCACAAAGTCTTTCAAGAAACTCACGCTTCGCAACTCTAAAACAACCCCCCCCCCCCCCCGTCGAACTTGCGAATACGTGTATTTTTTTTTATTAAAATAGGCAGTCAAACGGAGAACTAAATATAAGAGCCTCACTGCAACGTTTAAGTTCCGACACATACAGAAAACAAAAAGCTCAATTTCATCCAATGAACGCACCGAAACACATCGAGAACATGTTCCCGAAAAAAGTTCGCGTAAGTTGTGGCATACTTCGAGTCACTTTATGTTGCGGTTATCAATATAGCAAATTCGATTCAAGTATAGCAGCTATGAATCATTTTACAGGTTTTTAACATATCTTTACTTATTTTTCACGTCACAGTATGAGGTAAAATATTTCGCCAGGGACAACATGCTCGGGTCTACTGCGTGAACTTTAAGCTCTGCGGTTATTTCGGAACATCGCTGTCTGGCCCTCCTCAAACTTAATTTTCTTGAAAAAGCAAATTCAGCCGCGGCCAGCTTCCCAGAAAATTACTTGCTCCTTCGAGTCGTTATCGCTGTACGATGGGCCACGAGGCGTGTTTTCCTAACGAGAAATAAATTGGGTATTTTTTTTCTTTGCATAAACAACAACAACAAAAAAAGGTTCAGGACCCTGGAGAGGATATGCTCCTTAGTAACATGCATGTCTTCTATTGCGATTGAGACGTCTCTCGTGTCCGTGGGCTTCAAGATAAGCCGAACCTTCGCAGGAATGGTCCTTTTCTGGATCACCTAGTTTAGCCAGTCGTCTATTTGCGATGCTTTATATTTTTAACTGTTAATTGCTTTTTAAAATTCAATAAAAAAACGACAAGAGTTAAGGGAAGATGGAAGTCTGTAGAGATGAAAAATTCATGTAAATGGGGTCTCACTGGAGCCAGTGTGTCGACCAGTGGTATTAACGCGATAGCGTTAAAGATCTCGTTTCGCAGAAACGACGGTGTCCGTGTCGGCGTTGGTGCTGGGTCGTTAGTTGTAAGCTAAAAATATGCGGGGGAAAAATCGAAGAGGATGCCAAGAAAGAATAAATAAATAATTTTGAATTTCTGCCGCCCCACATCGCAAACTAAATAGAGCACAGTGAATAACACTGCGCCAGCTATATACGCTCCTACATAACGCCCTCAGTCACCGACAAAATCGGCCCTGATATACCCTCGCCATTACCTCTCTGTGCCAATGAAAGCAACAACTTTGAGCACGTGTTCCGGCTGTGCCCGGCCAATGGCCTGGCGGAGCTGAAATCTCAAGAGGCCTGGAACAAGGACATCACCAGCTCGAAGCATTAACTGCAACTCAGGGCGGTAGAATAGCCCGGACATTGCCAGGAGTCATCGACTTCCGGTGCCATCCTGGGCGGAAACCCCGAGCCAGCTAGGTCCTCACGGCCTCCCGTTAGCCTCCCTGGGATGTGATCGACAGTCTTTTTTTCTCCCTCTCTCTATCTCTGGGATAGCTTTAAACGGTCAATGTCACGCGAACAGGCATTCGTTTCCCTGTGTCATGGTTGAGACATACAACGAGAACCATAGTGAGGCTAGCAGTTGAGAGGGAAATGCCTATGGGGCCCGACTACGCAATCGCGTTCTACTCTTGAAGGCGACGTCGAAGCGTCCGCCAGGTTCTTGTCTTCTTCAAGGCTTCTGCAGCATTGAAGAAGACAGGACCACTTGCCCAAACTTTGGCTCCATAGGCACACCTGATAATGGACCTTTTTAGGTTCATTTTCAAAAAAGGAAATCGAACTGATACTTCTTGAAAATCCTTGAAGTTGCAGTGTTGACGCAAGAGTAAAGAAAAGGCGACTTGGTACAGATTATGTGTATCTGTCTGCATTTTTGGTAGTCCTAACGGTCTCACTGCTACCATATAATGCCATGTGAACATATTTCTGTCCTTCTGTGGCATTTTCTGTTACATACCAATGTAACAACGAAAAAAAAATCAGTGCTGTAAGACAAAGATTAAGTAGAAGTTAGACAAAATACAGCCGAATTTCCAGCTCTACTAAAAGAATCTCTATTTGAATTAGTTGCAGTACCAACAAATCCTTGTACTCATTCTAATTTAGTCAGCTATCAGCACCAAATTTTTCTGAGGAAAGAAAGTGACAAAAAATAACTAGAAGAATTTCGATGAAATACTGAATTGTGCTAGTTATTTGCGGAAACACCAATTATATTATCAGGCACGCCGTAGAGAGGAACTCCACAAAATATTTTACCACCCGGCATCTCTTAAAGCGCATCTAAACATGCGTACACTAGTAGCAGCTGAAAAACATTCATTAGCCGCTTGTTACACGTATCCAGGTGGTGGTCCGTCACAGCCTTCCTGGACACTCGTCTTTTTTGCCCTTCGCATTCACCGAAAGCGGCCTGAGGAATATTACATCACATTTTATGTACTTAGAACATCCAAACTAGAGGTCATGGTGCTCTAATTATTGCCGTCACTTGTCTCACACTGTTTACAGGATAGCCACGTCGCTGATTATTCAAAGTTGCCTTCCCAACATCATTCGAGCCAACCGTTCCCTCTCAACACTAATTGCGCTCACAACCTAAGGACGAGCTGTAGAGGTGCCGTATTTTCTTCTACATTGTTCTCACGCGCACAACGATGGGAACTTCACGCATCAACCATCAAAGATTCACCTTCTTTTTTTCTTTTTCTTCTTAAAACTCTTGCGAAAAATTCGAAAACTGCTGCAGTGACGCTCGTCTCCGTTTAAGTGGGTGTTCACACCAACTTTAAATATCTCGAGCAAAAGCTGCCTTACTGATCTGTATTGATGTGATGTCTATTTCTATATAAGTGCACATGTACTTATTGATCTGATGTGTATTTCTACACAAGTGCACATGTACTTATATGCAAATACACATATTTGCTCTCCTTAGTAGTCTTAGTTTTATAGGAGTGGCGCTCCTGCTACAAAGGAAAGTGGAGTTCTCAATAAATATGAAGGCGAAAGCCTTTAATGTCTCATGCTCACGTCCGTCCGGTGTCCGTCCGACCGGCGTCCGTCCGTCCGTCCGTCCGGTGTCCGTCCGTCCGTCTGTCCGTCCGGATGTCCGTCCGTCCGTCCGTCCGGATGTTCGTCCGTCCGTCCGTCCGTTTGGATGTCCGTCTGTCCGTCCGTCCGTCCGGATGTCCGTCTGTCCGTCCGTCCGTCCGTCCTTCCGTTTGGATGTCCGTCCGTCCGTCCGTCCGTCCGGATGTCCGTCTGTCCGTCCGTCCGGATGTCCGTCCGTCCGTCCGTCCGGATGTCCGTCTGTCCATCCATCCGGATGTCCATCCGTCCGGATGTCTGTCTGTCCATCCGTCCGTCTGTCCGTCCGTCGGTCTTTCCGTCCGTCTTTCCGTCAGTGGAATGGCCACACGCTTTCGCCGAACACACTTTGGAATGTACAAAGTGTCCTTCAATTTTTTTCATTCTGGTTTAGAGTGGCTTATACGTAAGAAAGGATTTGCATAGCATTTCTTGTTATTTTTATAATTCTTTCCTAGAACACTCAAGCGGAAACCTCCCCATCGCAATTTTCGTTGCCCAAACTTTCCATAAAGTTGCTGAGAAAAAGGAAAAGCGCAACCAATACGCGAGTAAAAGCGGCAAGTCCTCGAGTGAAGAGCACTTCGCACATCCCACCTGGCAACGGGCTCTCTCGTCACGAAAAGTAGAAAGCCTGCCTTGCGTGAAAGAAGAATGTTGCCGAGCTACCTGAACCATGCCGTGACAGAGTGCGTGGTAATTAGGCCAGAACACAGAGTACGCGTGTTCAAACAAAGGCAAAGGCTTGCCTAAAAGCAGTGCGCTTTAGGATGTATTCTCGCATGGCCAAGTTAGCCAACTCCATTGCACGAGCGGGCCTCAGTGATGTGCAAAGGCGCATACCAAGAGAGAGAAAAAAGAAGCGTACACATCTTTGATATTGCTCGACCGCACAATTTGTTTTCCGAAAACCGTCGCTTGCAAGTGGAGCGCGAATTGGTTTTTAAAAGTAGCGATCCTTAAAGGGGTAATAAACCATAATCTGAAAATTTTTACGGAAATGGTGAAAATTAATTCTCACTGTGCGATCACATCGGAAAGAAGTTGTACCTTATCCAAGTATACAGCAATAAATCGTATTTTTGATGTTTTTGTGAGCATGCACTAAGCCACTCGGTCGACGCCCGCTGGAAGGAGTGACGTCACGACACCCTCGTCAAACAGCAAGCGGGCGGGCCGCGACCTTTCAAAGCGCGAGCCGTCGCATAACTGAACATTATGCGATCGCGTCGTGGTCCCTCTACCAGCGATGAATTCGCTTTAGATGTTGCCGACCGTTTCAAATTGCCAAGAAATATAACTGCTTTCAGCTACGAGCCTCCTGCGCCAAGCGATGACGAGGAGCAGGAGGCCTGCAAGCGCACTCGTCAGGAAGGCCAGCCTAGCAACATGGTCCAACGTGTAGCGGCAGCTGTAGATAAATTAGTGTTGAGGAGTATGTAAAGTGCTTGGTTTCATCAGTGTCGTTGAGGCAGAGAGGTAGTTCTTACGGCTGAATCGAGGCAACTTAGTTCGTCGCTTTGTGTATACCTATGCGGTCGGCGTTCGAGCGCTATGCAGTTCGTTTTTTGCGCGATGAGGCATCGCATCTGTGGAATTTGTCAGATGTTTCATATCTCTGTGCAAAAGGCAACTACTGTCACCTCGACGCTACTGCAAGCCATTTACAGGTTCAATTAGCCGATACTGGTTGACTTCGTCGTCATGGAGAGCAAAGAATATTCGAAAGCAAGGGTCGTTAGCGCGCACAGCGGCTAGATGGCGCCACCATCCCATGCTTCTGGTGTTTTTTTTAGACGCAGCTAAGTGACGCGGCGATGTGGTTGGAGCTAGCAAATGTGGCCAATTTTTTTTATTTTTCCAAATTTGTCGTGATGGCTGAGCCCCAAGTATTCAAAGTCTACGCAGATTGTCACGTCTAGGAAAGTTATCCGACGGTGTGTCGCGACCGGCGATGTTGTTATGACAGCCTTCTGCGCAACAGTAGGTGGGCATTTTCTTCCGCCATGACGAACGGTTCAAAACCGAAGACCCACCGCGGGAAAGCATGTGTCTTACATAGAGTAAGCTTCCTCCACTTTTCAGACATACTATATCTGCAAGCGAGTAGCGCCGACAGCAACGAGCAGGCACTGCGGCATCCGCGGCTGTTGCGGCCATAGAGTTAATATACTGACTCTAGAGTTAATATACTGACCCGCAACGCTCTGAAATGTTGACACGATACAAGAATGGTGGCGCCACCTAGTCAACAAACCTGCAAACGCTCGTTTCCGCGTACAGTAAATTGCATAAATAGCCATTGTATCTGTTCTAAAAGTAGTTGATATAACCATCAAACAATTTCCGTTCGTTTATAATACGCGAAAACGCTTGTTTACTATTTTTATTGCGAGAATAGGAGTGTTTTCAAACGCCATATTAAGCGCTTCTGTAAATCTTCTGTAAATTACTGTAATGGCAACAATGAAAACGTTCCAAGATGTCGCTGATCGCGTGGTTATAGCTTTAGCGGCACAGCTTTTCCTCTATAGTCTGTTATATTAACTCTATGGTTGCGGCCGAGCGCGCACGCGGGCTTTCAGGACGTAATACATGCAGATGCTACCAATGGTCGCTAGGGGGCTAGGCACAACCAAAAATCGCTGTAAAAAGACGGACGGACCGACGAGCAGACGGACGGACGTGAGCACGAGACATTAAAGGCTTTCGACTTACATATGTATCACAAATAGCTTCACTGCTGTGAAACCTGAGGAAGTGCGTAGCACGGGCATGCAGCGACTTCCGCTCGTTCCCGCTGCCCGGTTTACCAAAGCGTCCGTGAAGCCAATGTTTGAGGTAAGCATGCAGGGCTTCGCCGGTGCGAGTAGAATTGTGCTAAGGGGATTCGCAATCTCGGTGTGCGACATTGCGCTACTTTTTCTGCGCATTATCGACTTACTGTTGTTACGGCTGCTGAGATATGCGTCGCCTACAGCTACTACAGCGATTTCCGCGCCTTACAACTTACGTGCACCGAAAGCTGTTTAGTCCATTTGATCTGCTTTATCCTTTGGAAAGCCGATACAAGGTGTATGATGTGACGATGTATGATGGACGCAAGAAAGGGCGCAACCGCTCGCTCCGCGAGGGCGGTGGAGCCCTCTCTTGCGCACCCCGCCGGAGGCAGCCTCATGTGTGTGGAACGTGGTTTTAGCAATATTAATTAAATTTTTCGATTAACTATTGGTTATTTGTGCTAATTATATTACTTCAGGCCTTGTCCGTTCATTTCAGCCCAGTTTTCAGTATTTCTAACCTTGTAATGGCCTGCAGTGAGCGCTTTGCTGCGAGCCTGATCACGCCAAATGAGTTGGATGGACGACAAGCCGGGCGCCTGAAGTGCTCCGCACTCAAAAGAAAGCAACGCTGCGAACACAGTTCGCACAAACTTACAATAATTTGAACGTGGAGTTTGCAAATGCAACCTAAATATCTTTCGCAAGTTTTCGTCATAACCAGGACTACCACGGAGGTTTGAAATAAGCCAGGGACGGCGATGAGAATGGTCGTGTTGGCTTCGTTGGAAACTTGCTTTCGGGGCGATCTTCATCACATGGTCCTGATGGGATCACGTACATGGCTCTTTGCAACCTCGGTCAAGCTGCTCGACGGGCCCTTCTATCCGCGTACAACGACTCGTGGAGCAGCGGATTGGTCCCTCCCTCATGGAAATCCAGCCGCCTTGTCCCGGTCCTCAAGCCAGGTAAATCTCCTCTGACACTGACCTCCTATCGCCCCATCGCACTTGCCAGTTGTTTCGGGAAAGTGATGGAGAGGATGATATTGACACGCCTAGAGTGGTACATGGAGCACTATGGAATAAACCCTGATGCTATGACCTGCTTTCGGCGTGGGCGGTCGTCTATAGCCTCTTCAGTCCGTAGGTACCCAAATGGGTACATTTGAAAAACGTGTGCTGTGATCCTATGTTTAAAGACCGCTTAACGAAAATTGATGTTTCTGTGAGTAGAAGCACCAGTTAACAAAATGCCCACGATATGTCCCCGTATGCCCACGTACTCTCTCGCAGTAAAAAGAAGTATGGCGGCGTCATGCGAGGATAGCGCGCGCAGCCAGCCAGGTGAGATTAAAGTTTTCTTAATTATTGAAATGCTAGATATATTTTGTTAAGCAGTAAATATAAACAATCACGATAGACTAGAGAAGGCGCATGGAAATTTCGGATTTGTTGCTTTGAGTTGCTTCTGAGATAGCTTAACTTACTTATCAATGTACCCAATTGGGTACTTCAGGTCATTGCGTTGAAAATACATTCAATTTTGATTTGTGTTGCAGGCAGATTTCCCAGTGACTAGGAGATACAAGAGCTACTCTTTTAGAGTGATATCGACTTGTCTGATGAAGGCGGCATTGCGGGTGAGCTGCACAACAGCAGTGAATGGTCAGATAGCAGCAGTGATGATGATAATGATGATGATAATGATGCACCAGTGAGCTTCCAAGTTCAACGTTGCGGCTCAATTTTGAAAGAGGCAGACTAGGCCCAATCGAAAAGGGGTAGAACACATGCGGGTACGCGTAGGTCATAGGAGGAGAAAAAGAAGTAGATGTACAGCATCCCCATTGCAACAAAGCATGCAGCAACAATAGGGGGTGGTGTGGACCTTTCGGACACGTACGGGCCTTAATTCAGGACAGATATTCACATATATTCATACAAAGAAGTGGCCCATCAGGGTATTGCCCCCTTTTTGGAACTAGTGGCGATGAATCCCAGGATCAAATGCAGGAATGACTGCAAGCTCATAGATGTTGCAGCAATAACATTCTCGACCAATTGAAGTTTCAGAACAGAGTGGCGAAAACGCCAATTCACACACACGTCAAGCAAATGCAAGAATTACAAAATACAGTAGAGCTCGATGTTCAAATTGGCTTACCTCTGGAAGTCCCAAAACGTAGCAAAGTGGTTTCAATACCAGCTAATGAGGCCCGATTTCACATGCAGGGGCATTTTTTCAGGGCATGTGCCCCCAAAGTTTCAGATAATATGTCACAATGAAGCTAACAGCGTGAAAACCCGTGTTAAACACCCTAAATGTCAGCTGTTTCCTTGCCTTTTAAAGAAAAATGGCTGTTGATTTTTACTCAACTTAGGCCTGATGTACCCAAATGGGTACATCCATTTTCTCCTCTGAAATTGCAGTTTTTGTTTTCTCTTCTTCTTAGAAGTGTTTCGTGACCCCCAAATGCTTAAAATAAAGAGTTTATACGGGTTCACCTTAAGCACTTTTTCCTCAGGTCTGAAGAGGATAGATAACGTCATTGACCTGGTTTCGTCTGTGCAACATCAAAAAAGCCTGAAACGACTATCTGCGGCGTTGTTTTTGGACGTGAAAGGCGCATACGACAACGTATCACATGAAGCCATTCGGGATGTCTTAGAAAATGTTGGATTGGGTGGTCGTGTATACCAATGGATTGACAGCTATTTGAGGGGCAGGACCTTCTTTGTACAGACTGAGGATGCCACAACAACGCATCATTGTATCAGTCGGGGTGTGCCTCAAGGTGGAGTTCTTAGCCCCACACTTTTTAACCTAGCGCTCCTCGGCCTGGTTGACGCACTCCCACGATCAGTCCAGCTATCAATATATGCAGATGACATCTGCATCTGGGCGTCAGGAGTGACACGCGTCCATGTGCGTGCCAGGCTTCAGAGAGCGGCTACACTGATGACAAAGTACCTTCAAGGACGGGGGCTAGAGCTGTCATCAGAGAAGTGCTCACTTGTTGCCTTCACGCATAAGGCGATGAGCCCGTATGTCATTAAAATCAACAGACACACGATTACCTACGAGAAGACCCACCGCGCTCTGGGAGTCATAATTGATCGCGACCTCTCCTGGAGCCCTCACATCGCCTACATGAAAACGAAACTCACTATGATCACCCACGTACCCACGTTTCTTGCTGGAAAATCGTGGGGTGCATCTGTACGAGCGATGCTGCAACTTTACACTGTTCTGTTCCTCGGTTTTATGCGCTACAGCTTACCTGTGCTCTGCGGGACCCGAAGAACAAACGTACGTGTCCTCCAGTCGCTTCAAGCCCAAACACTGCGAATATGCCTCGGCCTTCGGAGATGCGCATCTACACCAGCGACAGTCGTCATCGCGCGTGATTATCCAATCACAACATACATCCGCGTCGACGCTTTGAGAATGCACATTAGGCATTTCGCTCGAATTTCATCGCATCACCTCGCCTCACTTCACACTTCTAGACCCCACTCAGCGTTCAGCGGTACTGTAGCTTTGCATCGCGCACTGCTTCCATCGCACTCCACGCATGCAGCACGGCCGCCGTTACCATTGTGGTGCCTACACCCTCTCAAAGCCCTTCTAACCATTCCTGGCATCCAAAAGAAGAAGCACTCATCGCATCTAGCCCTGAAACAGGCTACACTACTGTTCCTGCATGAGAAACACAGCGGGCGCCTTCACATTTACACGGATGGCTCTGTTTCTTCAGAAAGCTCAGCAGGGGCGGTAGTTATTCCTGCCAAGTCTGTCACAATCAAATTCAACACATCGCATTTGACGTCATCGACGGCTGCAGAACTCGCCGCCATCCGTGCAGCGCTAGAGTTTATCGTAGAAGAACCTTCGCAAGCGTGGTCTATCTTTTCGGACTCCAATGCAGCTCTTCAATGCCTAATGTCACCCCTTCGTCATGGATCTAATGAGCAGTTAGCAGCTGACATAAGGCTTCTTCACCACCATGCAATCGAGAACCAACACAGCATTACATACCAGTGGATACCAGGTCACTGTGGTATATATGGCAACGACCGCGCAGACGAGGCCGCTCGATCAGCACATGATGCTACCCAATCCACAGCCATAGCCATACCGTTCACAAGAACCGATGCAGCCACAAGGCTTCGTTCGCTGGCACGTGACCTCACACTGGCACAGTGGAACTCTACGGAGTTCACAAATGCTCGGCTACATCACTTGGATCCTGATCTCAAGCTTCGTCTTCTGTCAGGAATATCTCGAGCTGAAGAGACCCTTCTGTGCCGCCTGTGGCTTGGCGTGGCCTTCACAAATACATACTCCTTTCTTATTGGTATGGCCAGCACCTCTACGTGCAATAACTGCAGCTGTGAAGAAACGATCGCCATCTTCTGTGTGAGTGCACCCGTTTCAATGCGCCAAGACGAGAACTTACAGAAGCACTAGATAGACTGGATGATCGCCCTTTGTCGGAAGAAAGAATTCTGGGTCCCTGGTCAAGTCCATCCTCAGCCCAGAAAGCTTTGAAAGCATTGTTACGTTTTTTGCGTGCAACTGGTCTGAGCGACAGACTTTAAGACTATTTCTTCCTTTATTTTTCATTCTCTTCCTGTCTTTTTTTTCTTTCGTTCTTTTTTTCTAGTAACATCTCTTTTCTATCATCTTTTACTCCCCTTACCCCCGTTCCCCAGCACATGGTAGCCAGCCGGTCCAAGAACTGGCTAACCTCCCTGTCCTTCCGCTTGTTTCCCTTCCTCCTTCCTTGCTTTCGGGGATCGGCTATCGTTCCACTCTTTCGTACTGTCAAGGAGAGCTTGACAGTGCGAACATTAGCAGAGCACGTAGCGCTCCAAGTCGCTGAGCATTTTTTGAAAGCATTGTGAGGGATGGCGGCGAACAGCGGTCCCATAGTCGAGTGCTAAGTACTTTGAATCATTTACAGCTAGGTTGTAAACACGCAGCTTACCCCCTCTCCCTAAGTAGAGTACATAGTAAACAGTTTTTCAGCAGTGAAATGACATTTGTGAAGGAATATAAAGGTGTAAGCCTATCCTCTGAAAGAAGAAAAAGTAAGCTTCACACTAGTGATGCCAAGCCTGAATGATGTGTGTAGCTGGATCGCATTATTTGCTTCTATTTATTTTTCTATTTATTTCTTCTTATCTCGTATTTTTTTTCTATGCGGTACTCTACTCTCTCCCCTCCTCTTTACATTCCTCCTCACCGTCACTTCTCTTTCCCACCGCTTTGCTATACTATATTGTACAAGGCCATGTTATACTCTACTCGCGTGCATGGATAGCCAACGGGGGTGTGACGCTCGCCTCCGGATCACTGGTACGCGGGATTCGAATGCCGCCCCTCAAAAATATTTGTCTCTATGTTCCTCTGTCTATCTCTCTGTACTCGTTGGCTCGCCCATCAGATATACTGTATCCCACGCAGAACAAATCGGCGCACGCGTTCAGGAAGTAGAAGATGAAGAAGAGGAAGAAGAAAGTGTGTGCCGGCTCAAGATGATGGTTTCTGTTCGCCCCGCAAGGGCTAACAATCGGTCTTAAACAATTCCACTATAAAAATAAAAAAAAACATATAATGTCTCATAATATCTGGGGTTTCACGTTTCAAAACAATAATATGGATTATGAGGCACGTCCGTAGTGTAGGTCGCCGGAAATTTCGGGTATCTCAAATTCTTTCACGTCCACTGTCATCAAACAGCACACGGGTCTCTTGCCTTTCGCCTCCACCAAAATGGGCACACCCACGGCCGGGTCCGAACTCACTAGCTTTGGGTCAGCAGCCGAGCACAGTATACCCTGTGTCACGGAGGTTCGGTTGTACAAATGTTTAGGTGAAGATCGGATGGTTATATCAGAAATGGCTGACCGTCGACAGGCATTAATTATTGGAAAACGGTGAATAGGAAGAAGCATGTGGCCGGGCGCGTCTTGGAAGGCCACATTTCTTTACCATCGCCGGTGCCAGGATTTTCGCGTACCAACGTTGCTGCCGCGACCATCGAAATCTGCAAGTCATAAGAAGCTTCGCTTCAAAAGGCAAGACAAAAAAATTCACACGACCTGTTACTCATATGCCTAAGGCGACTAGAAGGCGAAAGTCGTTTTCTTTTTTTTTTTTAGTTTTTGTGAGTCGATCGTATTGATCCGGCCAAAAGCTTTGCGTACCCAATGAGCTTTTTTGCTCCTTCCGGGATCAGGAGGAATGGGCAGCTTTGCGCACCTTACGTGGTTTTGCGTTGCCTCTGCGATCAGCTCACCATTCACCAGGCGACGATGTCATGTGATGAAGACGTCATGTGACCTACAGTGACATAATAAATTTTGGTGGCTTGTAACGCCATGATGCCGTCTTTGGGTGACATCGCCACACGATGATCTTGTGCATCTCTCGCGTTGATGCCACCGAAGCCAACACGCTTTTCGCGTTCAATGAGACATCTGAGGCTTTCGCCTAAATAAACGTCCTGAATACCGCCAGGGTTGCCGTTGGGTGGACATGAAAAGGCGCCAAAACTCACGCCAAAAGCATCCAAAGTAGCCAAAGTAGCCAATGTCATTTGATATTATCGCCCAATTTCTAGCCAAATAGAATAGAAGTGGTATTATCGACAGTCTTTACTATTGATGAATAAATAAAACCATTTTGAATAAGTAAAACCACAAGTTTAAAAAAAGAGCCATGGCGCCAACTGGAAATTTTCGTCGCCAGCGGAGTCCAAACGTAGCCAATTTGGCGCAAAGTAGCCACCAACGGCAACCCTGAATGCCTTCCAGAATTGCGACAGCTGTTTGAAGAGTCATGCACGATATGTCCTTGAAACATAATTTTGGACGAAAGTAGAGTGTGTAGGTGCCAGATGAAAGCGCAGCGTGACGAAACAAATAGAGCAAGTTTTAAAACGGGAAAAAAAAGTTCTGGGCAGGCGCACAACCACCATGAGTGTCTGGCAGCAGCAGACGGTGCGCGGCGACAGATGCCGGAAGTGAAGCGGACCAGACGATCCTCCATCTGCTGCCGGAAGTACACTATTGATCTCTCGCTAGAGAGAGATATGAACACCATTAGTGCGTTCCTCCGCACTTGGCTGGTTTCTTGCGCAGTCGCGTGAAGTTAGCTTAATATATATCACACTTGACTTCACCGCAGCTATGCGGTTTGAATTGTCCCTGCCGTAATAGCTAATGTACTTTGTTTCGTTTCGATGCATGAACTGCGATTAGCACGAGTGTCAGACTGTGAAAAACTGGGGTATGGTCTCAGTTCTAAACAAGGTCAATAAAGTAATCCCGGAATGTCGTACGTAAGACCTCGTAACTTAAAATGCAGGTTTTTCAAATAGCAACCGCAGTACACTCATCCTGCAATGGAAGAGGCAGAGGTGTTATAGGCATCTACCATCGCTGGCGAAACGTTCCGTATACCAATCCAATATTTCTCTTCGCTTCCATAAAAGTCTTATGGATATATAGCAAAAACGTATAGTCTCAATAAGGATTCCGTAATGAAACGTGAAATGGTTGGAATCGCATAAAGAGCGCTTCTGTATGGATATCAAAGAAAAAGGGGCTGACGTTACGTGTAATACTTGTTATCTAACAAGCAACAGCTATACTGAAATTCACTGTTGTGAATAGAAACAAGCGCTGAATGAGGTCTTTTTTTTTATCAAGGCAAATGATTCTCACCGTTCCCGTGAAATTACGGCAAAACAGTAATGTCGGCAGGCTATAAAGGTGGTTTCAGATTATCTATGCCTGCTGTAACTATTTGGGTGGTAGTAAAATAACCTTTCTGAATACTTTTAAAGAATCACAGCAGTGTACTTAACAAACTATCGTAATCGATGCTATGTTCTCATTTCTTGAGAATAAGATTCTTTATTGAGAAGTTTGCGTATATAAGTACACATGAAAAATTGAAAAAAAAAAAGATCAGGAGAGGAAGCAGTAAAACAGCGCCAACGAAAACAAGCAACCCCAACGAGGAGGACACGTAGACTTGTCAAGATGATCTTTTGGGCGAGTTTTTTCATACTCGGAGTAACTGAACCACTTCGCAGTGGATTTATTTATTGCAATATATGAACTGCCGCTGTTTTACTGCGAATATGAACCAACAAGCCGGAAAGCTCATCTTGGCAGCAGAAGAAGGCTTTCGGCGGAGGACGATGGCGGTTCCCAAGAATGTGGATGAGAAACTCTACTTGGACTATATGTTGAATTGCTGTTGAATTTTTTGGGGTGCTGAAAGTTGTGATAAACGCTTTGCTGATGTGCGTTGAAGTTTGTCTTCAACTAAGAGTTGATGTCCTGTGGAAAGGTGTGTGCTATCTCGCTCAGAATTTACATGAAATGTGCTTATACTTTTAATTAGGCTACCGGAAAACTTCTCATTATCGAACACAGAGAGTCTGCAGACATTTGAGAGTTTTACATGCACGTTTGTAGAACTTTCAAGTGTCGTGTACTTTACTTTTTTCCAATCATTTGAAACTGATCTTGTACTTCGATCGCGTACATTACAGTGTGTATGCAAGCTCTCCTATCACTTTTTCTGTATTTGGTTGCAAATGTGGTGAGAAAGCCAACTTCACTATTTACTTTCACCTGTCAAAGCACTTTGCCTTTGTTAAGTTGCAATGAATTCAGATCACGCCAGCTCAACGTTTTAATGCACATGCAAAGAAAGAACACTGAAGGCGCGGTTTGCGCTGAGCATCGCTGACAGTCTTTGTGAGCGTAAACCAAATACAGCAAAAGTGAAATAAGAAACGCGCGTGGCAATATTTTATTCGCAACTTATCAGATGCATGTCTTCCAGTACATACCTCACAGACCACACACATATTTTTTCATATTCTTTTTCCAAAGCCATAACATTGCCCACTTAATTCAGAGCAGGAGTGC
>JALIZH010024561.1:0-40929 GCA_030522465.1 Rhipicephalus appendiculatus
GCCAATGACAATGAAACTTAAAAGCGTTGATATTATAATCGCAGAGCATGGCCAAAAAAGAGAATCTTCCGTAGCTACTTGCACCTGAAGTTATTCTGAAGAATGTAGTCGGACAAATCCCACCTCGAAAAGTTGCTGAATCAAAAATACAGGAAGCGACTGCTTCAATGTGGACATCTCATCTTATTTAAAAAAAAAGAGCAATGCAGTGCTGACTTCTTTTCAAGGCAGCGAGTTCACGCTGCAGTTTTGAGTTTCCTGCTTTTAAGCACGCACGCCATCGGTGATACGCTGCGATAAGTTTCATTCTTGGGGATGCCTCCCAATAGAGCTGGAAGGCACTATTGTGAGGCACCTACATGTGCTCTGAGCTATTCACCGAAGTTTTCCGTTATTAGATGCGAAGCAGCTTATGGCGGAGTTCAATCCGGTGTGCGGCGTGACCACCCTTACTGCGCATGCGCAAACCCTCTCCACACACCGGCTAACATCTGTGGCTGCGCCGCAGCCAACCTCCCTCTCCCCACATTCCCCCTCCTCGTTTAGATAAAAGGCTCGCGTTAGGTCGCACACACGCCAAGGTCTATTGAAATAGGTCGCGAAACTTTGGGCGAAAAGCGGTTCAGAAGCTATTGCTAGCGACATCAGCATGGGGAGTTATGGGAGCTGCGATTGAAGCGCGACTATGTTTGGAGGGAACAAACACTAATAGTGAAAAACCAAGTTTCATGCAAAGGCGAAGCAATCGTTATGTTTTACAAATGACATTTATTTCCCCAACAATACTATGTAGGTGCAATGAGCAAAGGATTTATGACAGTGTTTTATTATCACGAAAAATCTTTTTTCTAGCGCCCTCTGCGCACGCCATTATTAGCTATATACTCAGTGAAGCCCTTGCGCTGCATGGAAGGGCGCGCTCGTAAAATCCGTCTGTGATGACACACCCCCCTCACGTGTTTTAGTGTTCCGCGCTTGCTTGCGTTCTCTGAATTATTTTGGTGAAAATTCAAGTTGTGCTGTGAGCCCAGTTGTGACGTGCGTTGCATCGTTGGTGAACGTCGTGAGTACAGTGTCCAACCGGCAGCGTTATGATACGCATAACATTTAACGTCGAGTGCTTGTCTCGGTACCTGTGGAAACGATGTGCTGTGCAAAGTTGCAGTAGCAAGACACGTATGCCTGGCGACCCATGTCTTCTTAGATAAGAAACAAGGGCAACGGTTAGGAGGACTGTGCTCCCTGGACTTTCATGCATCAGTATTCGTGCGGCCCGGTTTTCTTCTTGAACACGCAGTGCCTACGGTTATTCGTGCTATCGGTGAGCAGATCGCTAAGTTTTCTATTGCGCTACAATTCCGCATACCTGCATTGGCATACGTAACGGTAATTTATCGGAGCATGAGGCAAAACAAAGCGCATGTAGTGTCCGCACACTTTTTTGTGCTTATTCACTTGGTGCTCATTGTGTGCAGTGTAATATAATTGAGTTATTGTGACCATTGAATAAAACTGAAGTGTCATAATTTTGGCGGGACTCAGCGTCATTTCTTGTTAGAACTGACGAACACAAGCAATGTGTACACTAAGGAACCTACGTGTGTGCGAAGTAAACAAGCAACGCTGCAGATATGAAAGGTACACTGCTGCTTGCTTTAATCCATCTGTGGAAGATGCCGCGAACGCCGCATAAAAGTTCTAAGAATAAGTTTCCTAGTGAAACCGAGGTGAATTGAACGGTAGTACACTTAAACATCACTATCTAGTCATGAGTCGATATTAGCTTAGCTGGCGTTGACTTGAAGCGCACTCGTGAAGGATTCGCCGGCGATCGCCTTAGCGCGAGTCCTTTGCAATCGGGGACTACGAAAACCAATTTGCGATCAAATTTCGCGCTAGTGCCAACAAAATGGCGTCACTTGTTCACCAGCTATTGCGTCACATCCGCTTTATTTTTTGTTCCGCCGGAAGTGTTCCCTCCTCACACAGATGGCGCTAAGGCCCATGAGCAGCTGATAAGACGCCATTTTCTGAACGTATGGGCTTCTATGGAAGCTTCGCTACCAGTTACATTTACCTTGCACACGCTCAGTCACTGCGCCGGCTGCGCCGCGCGGTGTTAACGTAGACACTAGGTGTCTACGTTAACAAAAACATAAGAACATAAACACAACACAAAGGATAACACTAAATACGCAATATTGACGGAAACACCTAGTCAAACCGATGCAAACGCGGTGTGCACCCTACATGCTGCTTCGAATAGCCTCATGGTCCCCTTTAGCGGGCGATGGTGTAATTTTAACGTAGTCGTCGCCTACAAAAACAGTACATCGGAACCATTCGCCAAATTTTCTCGTTATTCACCGAGTATTCTCGACAGTAGGTGCGAACATCGAGACTTGCTACGTGTACGCACCAACATGCACCTCATTTTCGTAGATTAGAAAACCAGGAGCGAGAGGCCATGGAACTATGCAAGTACTATCCACTGCTGCTACGCGCTTCAAACACAAAGAAATTTCAAGCCATTTTGCATCTGATGTTGAATTTTATCTACGTTTTCTTATAGGAGCGAGCTTTGCAGATAGATAGCACAAATATATTTGTGCAGAGAGTTATTTGTGAAGACACATGTCGCATTCAGCACATCTTAAAATCTTAAGCTACTTGAAATTTATGGTTTATTGCTGTGCTTTTTCTATTTGTTCGTTCGTCCAGCTACAATTGTGCGAAGGGGAATAAAGGCGTGTGCAATATTACAAAAACGCTGGTGCAATAGATAAGGAGATAGCCGGCCACCTTCGCGGGACTGTGCGTAACCCTTGTAAGGCGCCGAAAGAAACGTATGCACTCCAGGGGCTCAGGCATTTTGCGTAACTTACACATGTGCAGTGCGGACAATGCCCTTTAATTGACACAGTCCTTCCTTACAGTGCACTACGAGTTCGCAGCTGTATTCTTTGTGACGTCACTTGGCTTCTCTATAAATGCCTTCGCAGTCGGCGGCAACTCACAAAACAAAAAAAAAATGCAAATACGTTCTTGACTACATACACAGACAACGGGTGTATTTCTGTTCCTTGTGTTCTGTCGTTTTACGGGCTAAACAATGCTTCTCTTTAGCGTTCGCGCTTTTGCCGAGCAAAATAACAGAAGTTTTTTATAATGCCTACCGAATTTTCTCTCCCGAGCACGCATATTCCGAATGCGTCATCGCCGTGACTCTAGCAACATTCACCTACAGTACTTGTCATCATCTCCGTGTAGGCACTCCTGATTGAGCTTTCATTTCGTCGGCTCTGTAAACAAGTTGAAACAGTATCTTACTTCACAGCCCCAAGGAGCGGGCGCGGCCCTTCACACCAATGTTTTCGGCACACTTGAGGCTAAGCATTTACCTTAGTGACTCACTCTCGTCTATGCTTCAGATCTGCTGTGCAATGCCATGAACTCATGACCTTGAACTTATCCTTTCGTCATCAATGCCGAAAATTTGGAGGACGCCTGAGCTTCGCTTTCAACAGTAGAACGGGAGAGCGCAATCGGACCATGTTCGCATCGCCTTCCCAATCGCTAGCCTACTTCGCTTCTCGGTGGACAGTTACACCGTGCCGCAAGGAAAGCAAAAGCGCGGACGCTCTTGAAGTTCTACATCCATGTCTGCGGCGTGGTGAAACACGGCCACACGGCGGGGAGGTGCCCTCGAAAAGCGTGCTCGCGGGCCCTTAGCGCAAACTCGCGAGTGATAGTCAAGCCCCTGAAGAACCTCCGAGATATGCATACCACCAACGGTGAATGGTGTACATAAATAGGTCGCCATTAATGTGCTAGATGATGTATGCGTGGTGACGTAGCTGCTAAACGCATAGCGCCAGGGATTGAGGTCGCAGGTTTGAATCCCCGGTCCCATTCGAACCGAGGATTTCTGCCCCACTCGAACCGAGATTTGCATCTACTTCGAATTTTCGCTCACAGACAACGTTGATTGTTTGCTCACAACCAGCGACGCCACCGCCGACCTCGAGGCCGACACCAACACCCGAATTCCTGCGAAACGGGCTTTTTAACTCTGCCGCATTACTGTTCGATAATGTCACCGCTTTGAAGCCGTACAGAGGGTGACGTGAGCTGGCCAGAAGTACTCGTCCGGCGTGCAGTGACCAGCGGTATGCTTGCAAGCGTTTTACTTGCAATGCAACAGCCGATTCATTAACTTGCAAACGCGCTCTATTAGGAGTTCAATTATGTTAAATTTTATGGCGATTTTGAGTCAGTGACAAGGCAGAAAATGTAGTAAACCAAAAGCAACTAAGCTCACTTAGTTCCCTACCCTAGAAAAGTTCACTGATATTCGTTAGCACGGTTATCGATATCATCTCAATGAAGCCACTACTGTGGGCCTGTGTGCCAAGAGGCGTTTTGCGGATTTTGACACCGCGGAAATAAGAACATCGGGGTAGTGAGTGACTTGTTTGGGCCCAGAGATGAAAAATCCTTGGACGAAAGGATATCGCTGGAGCCATAGACTTGACAAATAGACAAGTTCCAACACAAATATGCTTGTCGAGACCGTGGTTCCAGCGACACAACCTGTTCAGCACTTTTTCACTTTTCTAAGCTTCCATCTTTCCCTAAACTTATTCCTTATATGGTAGTTTCCGGCCAAGTAAAAAAAACGACTTGAGGTAGGGGTGAGGCGAGACCTGAGTCAATGTATTTTGTTTGTACCGCAAAGACTTTTCAGCGGTGGCAAAATACCACTTTAGTCTGAGGCCTCTCACTGACAGCACCCATACACTAACCCATCGGAGGACAGTGGTTGTTCCATTCTTCTATATTTAAACCTAACGTACGTACCTCGTTCTCCCTAGTTTTCGATCATGTGAACCTTGTGTTGGTATAAAAGTTTGTGAAAGTGATGCAAGACACATTCGAGGCTACCGCATGGGAGTAGAGCTCACGTAGCCGTTTTTTTTGTAGCTGATTGTCGCACTGATATTGCGCTCCTTTACCGGATCATTAAAAGATTTTCCTTTTTGGCCTGTGTTCCGGTGACCAGAACTGAAAGGAATTTCATAAGCATCATTAGCCACACATTTAGCGAATTTATTTCTGTGTTGTGTCGTGCACTACTGCACCTTCTCTCCGTTTCTCAAAGCAAACACTTTCCACAATTTACGCAGCGCAGAAAATACAACTAGACATAAGCTTCGAAATCCTATCGTTTTGACATTGTGTGGAAGTTTCTGAACATACGTTATCGACAGCATCGTGTTTTTCTTTTTTTGCTTCGAAAGCTTTCTTTTTCGGTAACAGCTGTTCAATATTTTGACGCAGCGCTCTTGAAACCGTTTTAAGTAACCCGCTGAGTATCCAGCTTCCTTCGGCCGGCATCAACTTAATTCCGAAGCGTTCACTTGTCATTTGAAAACAAGTCCTTTAAGACTGCACGGAGGCCATTCATTGCAATCCTCTCTGTGCAAGCTTAGAATGGGCGCTGTTAAGAGGCAGCAGCCCCTAGTTAGACCTATGGTTGTACTACCAACATTAAATGGATGTTCTCGAAGAGAAACCTTACAACAAGAAACTGTTTCAATGATTCCGCGTTCACGCTATTAGTAATTTCAAGTGTGCTATATTTTCACTCTCTTTTGTTCAGAATATCACTGTTCATTACATGACCAAGGGATGTGATGACATCAACGGCGACCGCACAATGTTACTGCTTTTACACGGATTTCCAGACTTCTGGTTTGTGTGGAACAGGCAGATACCCCGCCTCAGCCTGCACTTCTGGTAAGAACAAAAACTATTTGTTTCTTTCCCAGCTTATAAAGCCAACAAATGTCATGCAACATTTAGAGTTGCGTGAAAGAAGCCCTAGCGAAAATCTGCATGAATATCTGTGTACTGAACTCGTCTATTTATGTGCGCTGATCAGTATCCACAACTCAAGGAAACAGAACGACGCGTGGTGGGATGATCTCGAGTGCGTTGGTTTCTTGGCAGGAGCAATGTGTTTTGATAAAAGCTACGAAACCAATGGCTACGAGCACGACAGAGAAAGTATTTTGTAATGGGATCAAGTTCATTGATCATGTAGACAGGCCTCGTACGCATTACGTGCAACAGGTCTTGCAAATGTAATCACTATTCATTCCATTCTCAGATGAGGAGTGGACAGTCCGTTGTGTGCATCTTGCGGCTCCTGTGAAGCCCTTGCGCATCTTATATTAGGCTGTCCCGCATCCGTTGCTCAGCGGGCATTGTTTGTTAAGGAAAATAAATTTCTTGGGTTGAAGAGCTCGACCATTCACGATTACCTTTTTTTTCGAAAGGTTGTGCTACTCCACGTGACCAGGCCCATCGAGCTCCACTCACTTTTATGAACGAGTCGGACCTGGCCAGCTATTTATTAACATTTTCCGAGTGTTTACTTGTTCGTGTCCATATATTCGTCATTTTTTCTTTTACTAGCCTATCTTCTTTCCTCTTTCTCTGCTCCTATCGTCTTTCCGTCTGTCTTTACCACGCAAAGAGTAGGCAGGCGTTGTGCCCCTTTAGGCGACAGTTGTCAGCCTGCCCTCTCCTTCGTTCCTCGGCGTCTCTGTGTATGCGAAGGATCGTTCTGCCAGCATTCACATAACCTTGGAGGTGCTTAGAGAACACATCAGACACCGCTACAAGACGGGACGAAGAAAGGACACAAACCACGGCGCTGACTAACAACCAAATGTGCTTTATTCTGCCAGTCCACATATATATGCTCCGCCACAATCTCAAGAAAACGGAAAAACAAAAAAGCAAAAACACCAAAAATGATGATCAGCCTGCGCAGAGGCAATAAAACGCTCAATCTGACAGAAATGTTATCTCCTTCGGAAGGAGTGAAATCGAGGGAGGCTAACACATGCCTCGCCGCCGTTATGGATGTGATACGCTTCAGAAATGAGACGCGCGCGTTCTTCATGGTATTTTGACAGGAAAATTGAATCTTTAAAAGATGGCTGGCAACCGCAATCATTACAATGAATAGACAGTTGGCTATCTCTAGCTTGTTTACTGACCTTGTTCGCGTGCTCGCGCATACGTCATTAGCGGACCGGCCAGTTTGACCCACATAGTAACGCCCGCAAGAAAGCGGAATCTTGTACACCACACCCTCGCAACATTCAACAAACTTTTGCCGGTGCTTCTTGCTACATTTTTTTCGTCTTGGTCTCTCGGTTAACTTGCTGACACAGGCTACCAAGTTTATTTTTGGCCGAAAACAACAACCTAACGCCTGCCCTGCTGACCACTTTCTTAAGATTATGTGCCACCTTGTGCACATAAGGTATCACAACCACTGATTGCTGCGGGGGTGTCGCCGACTGAACAGCTGTAGAGCACTTGTTCTTAAAGCCAGATACGAGGCTTTCTGCGATGCTTGTCAAAAGCGTTTTTGGGAAGCCAGCAAGATTCAGACGTGCGACTTGAGAAGAAAAGCTCGCTTCAACCCTGGTGGTCACAGGACCTCTCAAGCGCCGCCTTCATGCAAGCCCTTGCAATGCCGCGCTTCACAATCTTCGAGTGTGCAGAAGAGAAAGGGAGAAGGCTCTTTTGTGACCTAGGCGCATACCCCCAACAGACATGGTTGTTTAAGAACGAGAGTTCCAAGTCCAAGAAGCGTAGCCTATTGTCTGATGGATACTCAGTAGTCAATTCAAGTGGAGTTAATTCCGTGAGGAATATGCTCAAAAATTGCAGCAGCAGGCTGCACGTCACGAGGGTTAGTGCTATAAAAAATTAAAAAGTCGTCCACGTATCTCATCACCTTTATCGTGCTAGTCTGTCTGAGCTTGCTGTCGAGATTACGGTCATAGCTGGCTAATAAAATGTCGCTGAGAACAGGGGCGATGCATGAGCCTATGCAGACTCCTTTCCGCTGAATAAAAAGCTTATCGTCAAAACTGATGAAGGTAGATTGCATATAAAACTTTAAAAACTCTAAAAACTTGTCGACAGTGATTCCACATGCATTCTGAAACTTAACAACACCGTATCGGTCAATGCAATTACCAACTTCTGCACACACATCATCCTGAGGCAACGAGTAATATAAGTCCTTGATATCGACTGAAAAAGCACATACACCCTCTGGACAGTCATCTCGGAGATAGGCAGAAACAGTACCTGGGGTCCTTATGAGGTAGGGGTCGTCGATGTCAAGGAGGCCCAAAACCTTTGCAGGAATGCACCAACTTCTCGCTACCAGGTTCCGCGCTCTGAGACGATGGCCCGGAACGGGCAAAGTTCCTTGTGAGTCTTGGCGCTGAAAAACGCTGAAAGGCTGGTTTCTTTGCAGGCCTTCACGGATGATGCCAATTTTGCAAGTCCCGCTTTTTCGCACAACTGGACAGCCCTTGATTTAACTTTCGTAAGGACCACTCCTTTCACTTCGTTGAAGTTGCCGTTTATGGCCGCATCTGCTTTTTCCTTGTACAGACCACGAGGCACCACGACGAATCCTCCTTCTTTGTCAGACAGGAGCAGCTTCAGGCCGGCTTCCCGAAGGACAGCAACCGCTGAGCGGAGCTTAACCGTGTTGCCTTTTTTAACCCGCTCCGGCAGGCAGTCAACTCCTTCCCTGATGCACCGGTCAACTTCACCTGTCCTTGCTTTACCAGCAGCTGTTCTGACTAGGCTGAGTAGTTCCGTCTTGTCCAAATCAGGGTGCTCACAGAATTTTGGCCCGAGCTTGAGAAGATCAGCCACGTTCTTCGGCACTGAGGCGTGCCCAAGTACCTTGACGTCTTTACCTTGCTCTGGATACTGCATTTTGCTCCTGGGCAGTCGAACGACCAAGTTGCCCCAAAGGAAGTCAGCAGTCTGAGACGCCAGTCGCAGGTCTTCCAGAAACCTCTTCTGTGCACTGGGTAAAGGCATTTCATTGTAGTTCACAATCTGCAAGCAATCCGTGAAGAAGCGAACTTGTCGACATGCCTCTGACCGCAAGAAGCGGCACAGTCTTTTGGCATGGCCTTCTGAAGGCATCAGAGCCCCGAAAAGACGGGCAACTTCCGGCGGTAGGTAGGAATGCTTGAGCGAGTACGTGTAGAGACGAGCTCTACACGTCGCAGTGGCGAGCAGATTTATGCAAATGACTGAAGAACGTAAGCACGAGAAAGGCGTGAACGATTTGGACAAGACGGAACTACTCAGCCTAGTCAGAACAGCTGCTGGTAAAGCAAGGACAGATGAAGTTGACCGGTGCATCAGGGAAGGAGTTGACTGCCTGCCGGAGCGGGTTAAAAAAGGCAACACGGTTAAGCTCCGCTCAGCGGTTGCTGTCCTTCGGGAAGCCGGCCTGAAGCTGCTCCTGTCTGACAAAGAAGGAGGATTCGTCGTGGTGCCTCGTGGTCTGTACAAGGAAAAAGCAGATGCGGCCATAAACGGCAACTTCAACGAAGTGAAAGGAGTGGTCCTTACGAAAGTTAAATCAAGGGCTGTCCAGTTGTGCGAAAAAGCGGGACTTGCAAAATTGGCATCATCCGTGAAGGCCTGCAAAGAAACCAGCCTTTCAGCGTTTTTCAGCGCCAAGACTCACAAGGAACTTTGCCCGTTCCGGGCCATCGTCTCAGAGCGCGGAACCTGGCAGCGAGAAGTTGGTGCATTCCTGCAAAGGTTTTTGGGCCTCCTTGACATCGACGACCCCTACCTCATAAGGACCCCAGGTACTGTTTCTGCCTATCTCCGAGATGACTGTCCAGAGGGTGTATGTGCTTTTTCAGTCGATATCAAGGACTTATATTACTCGTTGCCTCAGGATGATGTGTGTGCAGAAGTTGGTAATTGCATTGACCGATACGGTGTTGTTAAGTTTCAGAATGCATGTGGAATCACTGTCGACAAGTTTTTAGAGTTTTTAAAGTTTTATATGCAATCTACCTTCATCAGTTTTGACGATAAGCTTTTTTATTCAGCGGAAAGGAGTCTGCATAGGCTCATGCATCGCCCCTGTTCTCAGCGACATTTTATTAGCCAGCTATGACCGTAATCTCGACAGCAAGCTCAGACAGACTAGCACGATAAAGGTGATGAGATACGTGGACGACTTTTTAATTTTTTTATAGCACTAACCCTCGTGACGTGCAGCCTGCTGCTGCAATTTTTGACATATTCCTCACGGAATTAACTCCACTTGAATTGACTACTGAGTATCCATCAGACAATAGGCTACGCTTCTTGGACTTGGAACTCTCGTTCTTAAACAACCATGTCTGTTGGGGGTATGCGCCTAGGTCACAAAAGAGCCTTCTCCCTTTCTCTTCTGCACACTCGAAGATTGTGAAGCGCGGCATTGCAAGGGCTTGCATGAAGGCGGCGCTTGAGAGGTCCTGTGACCACCAGGTTGAAGCGAGCTTTTCTTCTCAAGTCGCACGTCTGAATCTTGCTGGCTTCCCAAAAACGCTTTTGACAAGCATCGCAGAAAGCCTCGTATCTGGCTTTAAGAACAAGTGCTCTACACCTGTTCAGTCGGCGACACCCCCGCAGCAATCAGTGGCTGTGATACCTTATGTGCACAAGGTGGCACATAATCTTAAGAAAGTGGTCAGCAGGGCAGGCGTTAGGTTGTTGTTTTCGGCCAAAAATAAACTTGGTAGCCTGTGTCAGCAAGTTAACCGAGAGACCAAGACGAAAAGATGTAGCAAGAAGCACCGGCAAAAGTTTGTTGAATGTTGCGAGGGTGTGGTGTACAAGATTCCGCTTTCTTGCGGGCGTTACTATGTGGGTCAAACTGGCCGGTGCGCTAATGACCGCATGCGCGAGCACGCGAACAAGGTCAGTAAACAAGCTAGAGATAGCCAACTGTCTATTCATTGTAATGATTGCGGTTGCCAGCCATCTTTTAAAGATTCAATTTTCCTGTCAAAATACCATGAAGAACGCGCGCGTCTCATTTCTGAAGCGTATCACATCCATAACGGCGGCGAGGCATGTGTTAGCCTCCCCTCGATTTCACTCCTTCCGAAGGAGATAACATTTCTGTCAGATTGAGCGTTTTATTGCCTCTGCGCAGGCTGATCATCATTTTTGGTGTTTTTGCTTTTTTGTTTTTCCGTTTTCTTGAGATTGTGGCGGAGCATATATATGTGGACTGGCAGAATAAAGCACATTTGGTTGTTAGTCAGCGCCGTGGTTTGTGTCCTTTCTTCGTCCCGTCTTGTAGCGCTGTTTTCTACTGCAAATCATGAACCAACCAGCCCAAATGCGTACTCTACTGCACATCAGACACCTTGCTCGCGCCCCTGCCCACCACCTAGCCTCACTTCCAGAAGACCGCCCCCCCCCCCCCCCCCCCCGGTGCCTCCTTTTGCAAGAAGAGTTTGGTTTACCGAGAGTGCCTTCCAACAGACTACACACTTCCTGCAAGAATCGTGACACCCCCTTGGTACCTGGATCAGCGCAAACTTCGTGTGACAGTGCCAGGCATTCATAAGAAAGCGGAGCTATCGTCACGAGCTTTAAAGAAGCTGGCTCTGCCGATGCTGCATAACGAATAAGAAGACCGCGTCAAACTTTACATGCATGGTTCGACAACTGTTAGGGCATCTGCAGGAGCGGTTATTTTTCTAGCAAAAGCCGAAACCAAACATTTTAGAACGTCTCATAGGATTACGACGACTGCTATGGAGATTGCGGCACTCCGCAGTGCGCTTCGAAGGATTCAACTAGAGTCACCACTTAAATGGGGCATATTTACAGACTCGAAGTCAGCCCTGCAGTGTCTGTCGTCAACTTTACGTCATGGTGCACAAGACCAACAAGTATTGGAAATAATACGAACATATCAGCAATTAAAAGACCAAGGGCATGACATAACTTTCTAGTGGCTTTCAGGCCACCGTGGTATCGACGGCAACAAACATTCCGACAATTCTGCAAGGAACGTTCATGAAAGTGGCGTGCAGGAAACAATTCCACTATCAAGAACCGATGCAGCATCAAATATTCGCTCGCTCGCGCGTTATGTAACACATTCAATGTGGAATACGACCGGTTTTCTGCATACCCACCTGCACCGTCTGGATCCGTCACTTCAATTTCCATTTGGACTATCCCTTTCCCTTTTCCCCCAGTGTAGGGTAGCCAACCGGACTGCTGTCTGGTTAACCTCCCTGCCTTCTCCCTTTTGTATTCCTTCCTTCCGATCCGAAACAACAGTCCTCTGCCGCCTGTGGCTTGGAGTGTCATCCACGAACAGCTTTGCTTACCGAATCGGAATGGCATACCGTGCTGCTTGTTATCGCTGTGGCAGCCAGGAAGCTATTACACACGTCTTAATAACATATTTTAGCCGCGAAATCGCACATACACAGAGCAAAGAAACACACAAGGACAGGACGGGCGGCCGTCCTGTCTTTGTGTGTTTCTCTGCTCTGTGTATGTGCTATTTCGCGGCTAAAATGTGTCATTAAGCAAGTACCAACTAGGCAAACAAACAGTCTTGTTGAAAACCATTACACACGTCCTTTGTCATTCTCCTCAGTACAGCTTTCGGAGACAACAGCTCTCAGCATCGTTAGCACGCCTTGATGACTGGCCGTTTTCCGAGCAATCAATTTTCGAGCGCCGCCACGTTCGATTAAGGAACCAAATAACAGAGCATAAACGGGACGGAGCGATAGAATAACACAAGGACCTCGTGTGCTGCTTTCGCTCCGTCCCGTTTAGGTGCTATTTTTTCATTTCTTAAACGGCATGTACCAACTAGCCCGCCTTTCACTACTTGTTCAGTTCACAACGTTCGAGCTTCCAACCAGAAAGCAATAAAAGCGCTGCTGAAGCTTCTGCGGTCATCCGGACTCGCTAAACGACTATTACACTTCCATCCTTGACTGTATATGTGCGTCTTTTATTGCGATAGCAGTTATATGGACACTCTCGGCTGGTTTTCGCCGTCAGCGTCGCCGCCGTCATCCCCCCGTATATGTATATGTATCTATATAACCGGCCCCGCCCGTCGTTCGTGAGCGTGAAAAGACAGACGCGAGGGGGGGGGGGTCCCTCGAGCGACCTTCGATTTTACGAGCGCGGTCGTCGCGGGCGCGCGCATTATCTCCCCGACAGCGGGGGGCCGGTGTACCCTTCTACGTGCTGCGCTCTCAACGCGAAGAGAATGTGGTGAGCAGAGTGTCCCTGGAGCGGCCGTATGCTCTTAAACCAGCGTTTTCTAGAGTTGCGTGAGATCGGAACCAAAAGAGTTAGCTGCCAGCCTTACTTCGTATAACATTAGAATTTGTTGCTATCGCATTCATTGCTTCACCCGTGCGGTGAAACTGTGGCTTTTTTTCTTTATATTTTAATTAGTTTTTTTCCCTTACCTTTTTGTCCCCCCTTACCGCTCCCCCCAATGCAGGGTAGCAAACCTGAAAATTTTCTGGCTTAACCTCCCTGCTTTTCACTTAACCTTCCTTTCTCTCTTTCTCTAATAATAATATAATAATAGTTCTCAGAGGAGGCAGCCATCGTGCTGGCCGCTGGCTTTGATTATACCTTCGGTCACCGCTGTCATCCGTGCTTCTAAATAAGCCGTGTAGGACAATTGAGCCATATATATCGGCCAACTGGCAAGAATTATCGCACGCAGATCCACCATTCAATCACACGTTACACTCGTTTCTGCGCACGAGGGATTGCCAGGCAAGGAAGACCGCCCATGCCTATCCCTAGGTTTCATGAACCGGACACCGAGACAAGGTGAGGCTGAGGCCACCGCCTCGCGTGATAGACTCGTCACATATCACGATATCTGTGAGCACTACAAGCTTTAACTATAAGTCATCTCGATGCGCTTCACCTCCTCGCACCTATGCGAGGGAATAGAAATCATATGGAAACAACTACCGTCACACTCCATCTCTATAAGTAAGCTATACCCTGATCGATTTCACCCTGCTGTTGACGTTTCACTGCAAGTTATGCAATCTAAGCTCATATACTCTTAGAGTACCCCCTTCTTAAATGTGTGGAGCTGTGGGAGCTCTGAGCTTGATCGGCAGGACGGCGTCCTGCTCTGGGGCGTGGAAGTAATGGAGCTCTACCGTGCGTAGTTCTCTCGCCTCTGATTTTCGCAGATCGTGCTAAGTTTTAATCCTGTCAAATAAACATGTTCATTCATTCATTGAAAATGTACTACTACTCCAGCCGTAGCTCTCCTGAAGAACACTTAGTCCAGCCACTTCGCCTTCTTACTCAATCGATCTCCTCTTGATTCAAGGAGTTTTATGCTCAAGTGCATCATTCAGCTGCCAATGCCTGGGCGATAGGTGAATTTGGTTTTTAGGCGCTTAGTGATGGCAAACAACCAGTTTCGACATCTAAAAGGTGGAGGAAGACTGAATTCAGTGAGAGCGTAGGTGATTGTAAACAAGAACGGCTCGACAATTAATACTCACGATATCGGGCTGGGAAGATTGTTTTCACCAGCCTTGACAATCAAGAGTATTTGTCACTTCTGTATTCACAAACATCGATACAAAATATTTAAAATATCGATTTCATACCGCCAGTGGTCCGTGTCGGTTAGGGCGTTGTGTTTTCAGGTGTTAGTTGGTACTTTAACTTTTCACAGTGTGCGCCTCCTACCTACAAATCACACCAAAATTTCATTCCACATTCGATGTGTGTTATCTTCCGGTCTCACATGCAGAAAAACTGAGAGTATACGTTGAATGTATCCAGAAGGCAGAAAACAGTCTCGTCTACCTGTCCTGCATAGGCGTGCGCACAACGGGGGCAAGGGGGGTTGCAGCCCCCCTCCAATCCCCGGTGGGGCGAGGCGAAGTCGATCGCATACGTTTACTTAAAATGGCGACCCATGTTTTTCACAATGATAGCAGCCAAAGCCCCACTGATGTTGCGTTAAATGTAGACATAGCGCTGATAAGACAGGGACCAAAGAAATAGGACATGACGTGCGCTTTGCACAACAGATAAGACAGGGACCAAAGAAATAGGACATGATGTGCGCTTTGCACAACAGATAAGACAGGGACCAAGGAAATAGGACATGACGTGCGCTTTGCACAACAGATAAGACAGGGACCAAAGAAATAGGACATGATGTGCGCTTTTCACAACAGACAAGACAGGGACCTAAGAAAGAGGACAGGACGTTCGCTTTTCACAACAGAGTTGTGAAAAGCGCACGTCATGTCCTCTTTCTTTGGTCCCTGTCTTATCAGCTCCATGGCTTCATTAGGACGTAACAAACCAACTAGTCCAAAATCTGTTACCCTGATGTTGCGTTCCAAGAACTGCTTACTTACCCCACCTTTAGTTCAGGAAAGTGAGGGACCAAAACGCAGGTCATTGATTCATTTTCATTTTTTTCTATCACTTGTGGAGCATGTTGTCATTTCGACTCGACCAATGAGGGCGGGGGGCCTCTGCGATGACACCCCCCCCCCCTCCCTCCTTGTAGGGGAACCCTGCACACGCCTCACTGTCAACGGTTGTTCGGCAGCGTGACGGTGAGTCAAGCAAACACAATCGCCAATTGAGTTCCGTTTTTTTTTCTGATTGGCGTCGACGATTTTCGCGCCAACTCCCGTTTTTTATCAGCCTGGTCCTCTCCTTTCGTCCAGATAGGTCAAGGCCTCCAAGAAAACGGGTAATATGATAAGAATAAAAGTCGTTGAATATTCCAAGGAAATGAGACTTATGATGACCATTTCGCATGAATTAGGAAGGGTCACAGCGAACACACTTGAAAATTATTAACAGCTGATAAAGGAGTAAACGCATGGACTCCTCTAGTAACTCATGGCCACAGCGCGTGTTGTAATTTCAGATAATAGCGGGTGCGTTATCACAAATATTTCTGCCTCAAGAGAGTCCTGCAAAGCGGGGGCTTAAATCCATAGTGCGACAGTGAACAAAATGATTAAAAAGTCAAAAGTAATAGCGCCAACTAAGAGCTTCTCAGTGTTACTTTTTTCTCATCACTTCTTAGTCTTTCTTTTGTCGATCGTCTCCCAACCGATTCCATAATACCAACATCCCATTGAACCACTCTTGTCCTACGATCTTTCCTGCGGCACCAAAGATTATTTCCGATTCAATTGCAAACAGCAGTTTTTTTTTGAATTTTTCACAAAGGGGGGAATCTGAAAATAAAAAAATTAATCGGACCTCAGTTATACAAATCGGATGTGATATCATGAAAAAATTCAATTCATTAGCCTGCACATGAAAAACCTGTTCTAAATCCGAGTTCTCAAGGATGAAAATATCCAACAAAAGTCAGGTGATTCATAATAATTTAAAACAAATTGGTGCCAGGAAAATAGGCTTGTAATTGGGAACATCTTATTGAGATTCACTCTAAGAAACAGGTACACCGTTAGCAACACCACCGTCCAGTGGTCGTGAAACTTGCCCTCATCTAAAAAACGTTCATTGCCCTCATCTAGTGACATTTTATATATGAAATAAATATTGTAGCGAAGAAATACAGCGCCTGCTGCTAAAACAACTATTTATTTAGGGCGAACTTGCACCCGTCAACTCAAGACACAGCTTTTCGCAAGGGTTGTCCCACGCTAGCTAGTCCGAACCTCGTCGACTTCTTCCTGTGTGTAGTCGCGTGCCGCTCCTTCTACGAGCCGCCAGTCTTCCTTTTTCAGCGCGTGGTGTGGTGACACGCGCAGTCCAGCGTTGCATGGCGCGCTTTGCTTGCAAGTTGGTGTGGCGGAATTCACAAAAGCAGGAAGCAGCGTGTGACTTCAGAGGGTGTCGAACAACTTGCGGCATTAGTCCCCCTCCCGAAACGCATCGTCCCGATGCGTACGGACGGCCAGCGGTTTCGAAGAGTAGGGTTGATCTGATGTTTGAGCACATATAGCAGTTCTCTCGTTCAGTACCTTTCGTAGTACGGTTTCATTCGTACTACATGTACTACTTCTGGGTGATTCCTGCGTCGCGTTGAGCACACTTGACCCTCAGGGATTATTACGTAATTTAAGGTGTTGAACCGGCGAAGTACCTTGTAAGAGCCGAAATAGCGCCTCATCAGCTTTTCAGATAGGCCAGGCGCACGTACACGCGTCCACATCCACACTTTGTCCCAGGGGTTGTACTGTACGTCTCTTCGCCTCAGATTACATCGACTTGCGTCGGCGCCCTACTGTTGAATGATACGGTGCCTTGCCAACTGCCGTGCCTCTTCTGCCCTTTCTATGTAGTCGAGGTTAGGCCTAACCAGGCCTTGGACCCGTGCCTCCGGACTCAACAGGTGACGGACGCCTCCGTGACTGGACTGTGGTCTGCAGCCGTCCTGCCGAGAAGGGGAGGGCTGCTGGCGTACCCGGAACTGCAGTATTGAGGTGCGACAGGTACGGGCAGCCTCGCTTGGAGTCTTCCAAGGTCCGCGGACATTCCCTGAGCCTCTCGTGTCGTCGCCCCCAGAACCGAGTACCAGCCGCTCTCGTCGCGGGTGCGACGCTTGCTTCGTCCGTCTTCCCCGTCCGGCGCTCCACAGAACAGTGACGTTTCTTCCTCGGGGGTTCTCAATCACGGTTCGGGTCGCGTGGCACGAGCCCCCATCTGGCCAATCCTCTGCGTCGACGTGGTTGGTGCGCGTGCCATCGGGTGACTTTTTTCTCCTCGCGCATCGTCGCCGCGCTTGCCCGTTCGGCACGCGCCTCGTGCCCCTCCTTTACTCATCACATTGGGCCCCCTTTTAAAGAGTTTTTTCTTTAAAAACTGGTCTGTTCATCCTCCTTCGGGTTGAGGCCTTCTGATGTGGTGCTACCTTGCGACTCAGGTGATACCTTGTGACTCAGTGTTTCTCGTCCGTGGGCTGGCTTACCACCTTCTCTCACCACACACTTCACGGCACCAACACATCAAAGATACACTCTCGGTGCTTACATAGTTCATTGTCCCGGACATTATAATCACCAAAGTGCACAATACGACTTGACAATATCATGACCCATAATTTCAATGGCAATGCCCCTTCACAAAGTAATTCACCTCGTTGTGTATTCCCGGCCAAAACACCTCACTGGTTACTTCTCTGCGTAGGCTCTTAGGATCCCTATTGCCATTCGCATAATGATATTCTAAAATGGCCTGCCTATAGCATACTGGCACCATCAGCTGTCTAGTTATGTTTCCATTCTCCCAAACGTTGCGAAATATCAAATCCTTGACCGTTTCATAGGACACCGCCTCTCTAAAGCCTTCTCTTCTTGGCTTACACCCAATCCTGTTTACTGCATATCTCAGGGTTTCATCCTTCCTCTGCTCTCTCGGTAGTTCCTCTGTTGATACACCTAATTGTTCCAGAATTGGCGCTTTCCTCTCAGCTTGCCATTCTCTACTCGTATTTTCTTTTCCACTCATGCTCTTCTTTATATTTTGAAAGTTACTGGGCCTTTTCTGTGCCTTCTCTTTTCCAACCTCTGGTTTTGTTTGTTTGTCATTGGCACTTCGCTGCACTGGGTCATCCACCCTTCGCACTCCTGGTCTATTACCTAGGATCGCATCATAGATAGGGTCCTCCATACACTTTGCAGTGATCTCCCCCCACAAAATATGGACAGTCTAGCCTTATCTTGGCCTCTGGCAACCTCATTTCTGAACCGTCTGCAAAGATTACGGTCCCACTTCTCCCCGTAAAATCTTTCTCATTCACGAGACTTTCTTACTAATACCGTATCTGCCCCGGAGTCTCTAAGCACGCACGCTATTTTGCCATTTACTTTTCCATCTACGACTGGCACACTGCTAACTGCAGACATGTCTCTCACTGTGCTTACGATCTCTGGTTTATCTTCTGATATCACTGCACAAGCGCTACTCTCTAGGGGTATATTCCTACACTCATTAGCTTTGTGCCCCCTTTTTTGGCATAGCTGGCAGGTCACTGTCAATTCCTGTTGACTCGTGCTTGTGCGGCAATTCCTAGCTATATGCCCGAGTCGGTTGCACAAGAAGCACCGCTGTTCTTTCCTTGTTCTACTTGTTGGGGCCTCACTATGGCATTCGCCTTCCTCAGGGTCGTCGCTGTCCCCTTTTTCTAGATTCTTTAACCCCTGGGTCTCCAAAAACTGGTCTGCCTGTTTAGCCATTTCCTCTACCGTGCCTACCTTTCTTTCTTTCAAGAATATGGCCAACTTGCTACTGCAACGGTTGAGGAATTGCTCTCCCACTATTCTGTCGCGGACACCTTCGTATGTTTTTTCTGTCTCTGACAGTTCTATCCAGCGATCAAAATAGTTGGACAAGCGGTAGGCAAACTGCTTGCCAGTCTCAGAGTTCTCGGGCCTACACGTCCGGAACTTTTCACGGAAACCCTCAGCGTTCAGCCTGAACCTTTCTAATAAATTCTTTTTTACCAAGTCGTAGTCTAATGACTCTTGTGCTGGCATGCGGCCGAACACACTCAATGCCTCTCCCGCAAGACACAGACTCAAGGCATTGGCCCACTTGCTCCTCTCCCAGCCTTGCCCGATCGCGATCCTCTCAAAACGATGCAAATATGCATCGAGGTCGTCCCTTCGTTCGTCGAAGGGCGCCATTTAACTTGCGAGGGCAGACAGGCTTTCGTCTGGGAGAAGGCGAACTGGCCGACGCCGTCGATGATGCACTAACCACACTTGCATCATCTCGCGATGACTCATTCGCTTGTGTCAAACGCAACTTTAACTCTAAAATTTCTTTCTCTACCTTCTGCTCCGCGAGCGTTCGTTCATGCTGTTCGCGCGCTCGCTCATGCTCTTTTTCCTGTTGTTGCTGAGCGTTCTTAAAAAAACTCTATCGTCTCCTCCTTGTTCATGCCCAAGTCTTTGGCCACGGCCGCCAACTTCTCCCAATCCATCCTTGCAACCCCCGACGATACGTGACTGGGCCGAAACATGGAAAAATCCTGGCACAGGCTCGCCACTTATTTGTCACGTTTATCTCGGGAGTGCTTGCAAATCGGATTGGAATTGGGAGAGAGTGAGACGGGCACGGGAGACCGTGGTAAGGCGACTAACAAACTTTATAACACACAAGTGGAATACATGAAACAGCGTTAATCACACTGAACAAAACAAGCAAAAACCTGAAACAACCTATTTACATCAACAAATCTTAATTCTTATCCAGCACTGAAGCTCTCTAGCCAATGCGACTTATCTAGGCTTAGATGCGTCCCTTCAACTCAGTCTGGCCACAATGGGCCTAGCGGTATCAGAATGTTCTTACAGTTCGATCGTCGCTCGCCGAGACGAACCGATGTTCACGTCGCGTCAATCTTTCGTCGAGACCGTCGTCGACGTCCTCAGCAGGCCCCTAAGTTCACCGTAGGTTGCCTTCGTCCATCCGGCCGCTTGCCCTCGTCGCGTGAGGCCCCGGTGTTCTTCTTCGTCCTCGCTCAGTCGAGGTTAGGCCTAACCAGGCCTTGGACCCGTGCCTCCGGACTCAACAGGTGACGGACGCCTCCGTGACTGGACTGTGGTCTGCAGCCGTCCTGCCGAGAAGGGGAGGGCTGCTGGCGATCCCGGAACTGCAGTATTGAGGTGCGACAGGTACGGGCAGCCTCGCTTGGAGTCTTCCAAGGTCCGCGGACATTCCCCGAGCCTCTCGTGTCGTCGCCCCCAGAACCGAGTACCAGCCGCTCTCGTCGCGGGTGCGACGCTTGCTTCGT
Source organism: Rhipicephalus appendiculatus (assembly GCA_030522465.1). Lineage (NCBI taxonomy): Eukaryota > Metazoa > Arthropoda > Arachnida > Ixodida > Ixodidae > Rhipicephalus > Rhipicephalus appendiculatus. The sequence continues at coordinate 20,690 of JALIZH010024561.1, forward strand.
CCGTCTTCCCCGTCCGGCGCTCCACAGAACAGTGACGTTTCTTCCTCGGGGGTTCTCGATCACGGTTCGGGTCGCGTGGCACGAGCCCCCATCTGGCCAATCCTCTGCGTCGACGTGGTTGGTTGTTACCGTCCGACCAAAACAAGTTGGAATGGTGTGAAGTGTGTCGTCTCTTGTACTGCGGTATTGTATGCAAATGTAGCGTAAGGCAAAATGCTGTCCCATGTCCGATGTTCTACGTCCACATACATGGAGATCATGTCAGCGAGCGTTCTATTGAGCCTTTCGGTTAATCCGTTTGTTTGCGGATGGTATACCGTAGTTCTTCTGTGGTCGGTGTGCGTGAGTTTCATTACAGACTGCATCAAACGGGTAGTAAACGCTGTTCCTTTGTCAGTAATGACAACTTTCGGTGCGCCATGTCGTAGCACGATCTGAGTTAACGAAAAACTGAGCTACCTCATTCGCCGTTCCTTTCACGAGAGGCGACGTCTCAGCATATCGGGTAATGTAGTCTGTTGCTACAACGATCCAGCGCTTTCCCGATGATGAGACAGGAAATGGACCAATTAAATCTATTCCCACCTGCTGAAATGGCCCCTTTGGTGGCTCTATCGGTTTCAACAGACCCGCTGGTTTCGGTGGTGGTATTTTACGTCTTTGGCAATACCGGCATGACTTGACATAGTGGTGCACCGAATCCATTAATTTCGGCCAATAATACTTCTGGCGGATTCTTCCCAAAGTCCGACTAATACCCAAATGGCCAGCCGATGGGTCGTCATGACATGCTTCTAAGATTTCTGCCGGCATTGATGATGGTACGAGAAGCAGGAACGTCTCACCGCTGTGTTCGAAGTTGCGCTTGTAGAGGACGTCATTCCGGAGGACATAGGAGGACAACCCACGAACGAAAACTCGTGGTACCTTAATTCGCTGGCCCTCCAAGTATTGGATAAGCGGGAGTAGCTCCGGGTGCATTCGCTGATGACGTGCCATTTCGGACACATTCAGAGCTCCAAGAAATGGGAAATCTTGTTCTTGATTAGATGATGAAGACTCTACAGGTGCACGTGAAAGGCAATCCGCGTCATTGTGCTTGTGACCCGACTTGTAGACAACGGTGATGTCATGTTCCTGCAGACGAAGGCTCCATCTAGCAAGTCTTCCTGAAGGGTCTTTGATATTCGCCAGCCAACACAACGAATGATGATCGCTGATCGCTCGAAACGGACTCCCGTACAGGTATGGTCGGAACTTGCTGATGGCCCATATAACTGCGAGACATTCTTTCTCTGTCGCTGAGTAATTGGACTCAGAATTCGATAGAGTGCGGCTCGCGTAAGCGATGACTTTTTCTTCTCCATTCTGCCACTGAATAAGGATCGCGCCGAGACCAACGTTACTCGCGTCGGTATGGACAAGTATAGGAAGGAGACTGCAAAATGGGCAAGTATAGGAGGAGACTGCAAACGGCGTCGCAACTCTGTGAAAGCTTCTTCCCTTTTCTTCCCGCCAGGCGAAAGGTACACTTTCTTTTGTTAGCCGGGTCAAAGGTTCAGCGATCTTTAGCAAAGTTTTCGATGAAGCATCTGTAGTAGGCACAGAGCCCCAGGAATCGCCTCACGGCCTTTTTGTCTTGCGGCTTCGGAAAGTTTTCAACTGCTGTAATCTTTTCCGGATCTGGGCGGACGCCTTCCGCACTAACAATGTGCCCGAGGAACCGAAGCTGGCGAAATCCAAAGTGACATTTTTCTGGTTTGATAGTCAGTGCCGCCGCGCGAATGGCATCCAGTACTGTTCTCAGTCGGTTGCACGTGCTTATCGAAGGCAGAAAACCACTACATCATCGAGGTAGACGAGACACGATTGCCATTTGAGTCCGGAGAGGACAGTGTCCATCATCCTCTGGAAGATAGCGGGAGCAGAGCACAAACCGAAAGGAAGTACTTTGAAGTCGTATACTCCGTCGAGTGTCACAAACGCCGTCTTCTCGCCATCTCGTTCATCCACTTCGATTTGCCAGTATCCGCTTTTTTAAGTCCAATGATGAAAAGAAGTGAGCGTTGCGTAACTTATCCAAGGTATCATCGATTCGCGGAAGTGGATAAACATCACGCTTCGTGACGAGGTTCAGTTTTCTATAGTCAACACAAAACCGCAGAGTGTTGTCCTTCTTTTTTACCAGCACTACCGGTGATGCTCACGGTCTATTGGATGGCTGGATCACGTCGTCCTTGAGCATTTCCTGCACTTGTTTCTTGATGGCTTCCCTTTCTTTTGGTGCTACTCGGTATGGACGCTGATTTACAGGTCTAGCGTGTTCTTCGACCACGATGCGACGGGAGTACGTCTTTGCGACGGGAGTACGTCCGGCTTTCGACGAAGTGGAAAAGCACTCCGCGAATTCTTTGATGAGGTCCACAATGGGCTCTTTCTGTGGTGATGAGAGCTCTCTGTCAATGTCTACTGATTGAAGTACACTGTCTACTGTCTCAGAAGCTTTATCAAGAGGACAAACATCCGATACTTGCACATACCCATGCCAGGGATGCTACGTATGTTCCCTTCGCCACATGTTGCACCTCATTGCCAAAGATTGGTTAATAGAACACGTGATGGCAAAGCAAAGGTACTGCTCACAAACTTCAGCCACGAATACAGGCACCTTAACATTGGTACGACGGTCACCTACATCGAGAAATTCGTGGACACCAGCGAATGTTTTCGCCCTTTCCGATGCTACCGAACCTGCTTCGACAAATCGAGGTCCCGGAACATATTTCGACGTCAACCCGAGGCTCCCGAAGCACAAGCAAGACGAGCTCAAAAGTCTGCTCCTGCACTTTAAGGACTGCTTCTCGTCGTCGTCAAGAATTCGACAGACCCCAGTCGCGAAACATTGTATCATAACAGAAGAAAGTGCCCGACCAATCGGTCAGAGCCCGTATCAAGTTTCTACGCGAGAACGAGAAGCCGTAAAGAAACAAGTCGACGAAATGCTTCGAGACGACATCATCCAGCCGTCCAAGAGTCCCTGGGCGTCTCCCGTGGTATTGGTGAAGAAGAAGGACGGAACTCTACGTTTATGCGTCGAATATCGTCGCCTGAACAAGATCACGAAGAAGGACGTGTCTCGCCTCCCACGTATAGACGACGCCTTGGATCGACTCCACAACGCGAAGTACTTTTCCTCGATGGACCTGAAGACAGGCTACTGGCAGATCGAAGTCGACGAGAAAGACCGAGAAAAGACGGCCTTTATAACACCAGACGGCCTATTCGAGTTCAAGGTCATGCCTTTCGGCCGTTGCTCGGCCCCCCGCGACGTTCCAACGTGTAATGCATACCGTACTGGCAGGCTTGAAGGTGGCAGACTTGTCTTGTGTACTTGGACGACGTCGGTGTGTTTTCCTCAAACTTCGACGAACACCTCCGGCGCCTTGAAGCTGTACTTCAAGCAATCAAGACCTCCGGACTCACCCTGAAGCCACAAAAGTGCCGCTTCGCCTACGAGGAGCTCTTGTTCTTGGGCCACGTGATAAGCAAGTCCGGAGTACGCCCTGATCTGCAGAAGACAACCGCCATCGCTACATTCCCGCCACCCGCCGACATGAAGGCCGTGCGTCGATTTCTTCGTATGTGTGCCTATTACAGGCGATTTGTCAAAAACTTCGCCCGCATCGCCGAGCCACTCACTAACCTCACCAGGACCGACGTCGAGTTTAAGTGGAAAATGTCGCAGGAGGAAGCATTTGAAGAACTAAAATGACGCCTGCAGACGCCTCCGTTACTTGCGCATTTCGACGAATACGCCGAAACAGAAGTACACACCGACGCAAGCAGTGTAGGACTCGGCGCCGTTCTTGTGCAGCAGACGGACGGACTGGAAAGGGTCATAAGTTAGGCTAGCCGGTCGCTGTCAAAGGCAGAGGCCAACTACTCCACAACAGAAAAGGAATGCCTTGCCATCATCTGGGCTACATCAAAGTTTCGCCCCTACCTTTACGGCAGGTCCTTCAAAGTTGTGAGCGACCACCACGCCTTGTGTTGGCTAGCTAACTTGAAAGACCCTTCGGGTCGCCTCGCACGGTGGAGCGTGAGACTTCAAGAATTCTACAATACCGTCGTTTATAAGTCCGGGAGAAAACACTCCGATGCCGACTGCCTGTCTCGTGCCCCCCGTCGACCCACCGCCGCAGGACGACCAGGATGATGACTGCCTCCTGGGAACCATAAGTGCCGACGACTTCGCCGAGCGACAGCGAGCGGACCCAGAACTGAGGGGCCTTATGGAATACCTCGAGGGCAAGAGCACCACTGTTCCGAAGGTATTCAAGAGAGGACTGGCGTCGTTCTTCCTGCGAAACGGAGTTCTCCTAAAGAAGGACTTCTCGCCCCTTCGAGCCGAACACATCCTCGTGGTTCCTTCAACAGTGAGGCCAGAAGTCCTCCTGGCCCTACACGACGACCCAACGGCTGGACACCTCGGTGCTTCCCGCATGCTCGCAAGGATACAAGAAAAGTACTACTGGCCACGCCTTGCCGCCGACGTCGCTCGTTACTTCAGGACATGTCGAGACTGTCAGCGGCGCAAGACACCGCCGACAAGACCAGCAGGCTTTCTTCGGCCGATCGAACCACCTCACCGACCGTTCCAGCAAATCGGTATGGACCTACTGGGGACCGTTTTCTACGTCTACTTGCGGGAATAAATGGAAGAGCGGACTGTTGGGCGAGTTGGTAATTCATTACAGATACAGTTTCCCTGTAAGGGAATAAATGGATCGTCGTAGCTACCGACTACCTTACCCGCTACGCCGAAACAAGGGCCCTACCTAGAGGCAGTGCCGCCGAGGTAGCGAAGTTCTTCTTTGAAGACATTGTCCTGCGTCATGGCGCCCCAGAGGTCCTCATCGCCGACAGAGGTACGGCCTTTACTGCAGAGCTAACTCAGGCTGTTTTGAGATACAGCCAAACATGCCACCGCCGCACCACAGCCTATCACCCACAGACCAACGGCCTCACCGAGCGTCTAAACAAGACCATCGCCGACATGCTGGCTATGTACGTCGACGTCGAGCACAAGACATGGGATGCCATCCTTCCGTTCGTGACCTTCGCATACAACACGGCAGTGCAAGAAACGACGCATCTCTCGCCGTACAAGTTGGTCTACGGACGGAGCCCATCAACGACGCTTGACGCCATGTTACCAAACGTCACCGACGAGGAGAACATCGACGTCACCACCTACCTACAGCGCGCCAAAGAAGCCCGACAACTCGCCCGCCTACGTATCAAGAATCAGCAGGCGACTGACAGCCGCCGCTACAACCTTCGACGACGCTTCGTGGAATACCAGTCCGGGTGACCGCGTTTGGGTGTGGACGCCGATACGCCGACGTGGGCTTTGTGAAAAACTTCTTCGGCGATACTTCGGGCCATACAAAGTGCTTCGACGTCTAGGCGCTCTGGACTACGAGGTTGTCCCGGACGGCATTACGAACTCTCAACGGCGCCATTGGCGACCTAAAGTCGTCCATGTCATACGCCTCAAGCCGTACTACGCGCGTTAGCGAACCTGAGGACTGCACTTATTGCTTTATTATTGTACTTTCTTGATTTATTGTTGTTTATTGTTGCATGCATTTTTTCCCCCCCGTGTTCCGTTTTAAGCATCAGGACGATGCTTTTTCAGAGGGGGGCATTGCCACGCGCGTTTCTTATTTTCGCGTTTGCTGTATTCAGATTTCGCCCACAAAGACTGTCAGTAACGCTCAGCGCAGACCACGCCTTAGTGTTCGAGAAGCTTCGCGATTATAGTAGATCGTCTTGTTAAGATTGCACGCCGGACGCGAACCGCCCAGCTTATTCTAGAGCTTGCACGACCAGCAGTGATAAGGCTAGAAATTTCGACGCATGTTGTATAAAAGACGGTGCGTCCCAACGATGAGCAGATTATCGACGGCCGGCGCTCTGTTCGCCGCTCTCAGTGACAACGTGTATTGCTGTAGTCTGACTTTCAGTTTCCCGGCCACAAGTTCGGCCAAATAAAGAGTTTCTTCTTCGACACGCCGACTGTTGCCTTCGTCGACGTCACGACCACGTGACAATATAGCGTGTTTCACGGCCTACAGGTGGCGCTACGCGTCTCACAACAAGGTGCCCAACTAGATTATAGTGCCGAGCCATGCTTCTGCAGCAGGCCCAAAACTCGCTGCCACTGGCGCGTTTCCTTTGTTTAACCTGTAGCTTCGACTTCGTGCCACGATGACAGCACTGAACCCATTATCTATCGCGGCTGTCTTCTCTATGTCGGCGACAGAGAGCGGCGCCTGAAGCAAGGCGACGCTGTGTTCAATGCCCGAACCGAAATTGCGGTGCAGTTATTTACACGCCACTGAAACCGACTCATCATTACGAAACGGCACTACAAAATTACGAGAACAGCGACCACGCTAAAGAAAACGCCACGCGTGTCCGCTGCCGGCGATAACCGAGATGGTGCTTCCATCGTCGCGTCCCCATGCGGCGCGACTATGGAGAAAAAACCGGCTCTGAGCAACTACCAAATAGGCAAAAACGAAATAACGAAGGAGACATTTTATGATAATTCAAGGGGAAGCCCAGTACTGTTTGAAGCCATATCGGGTTGCCTTAGAACACGTTGTTATAAATCGAGATTTACAAAAGAAGAAGAACAATGCATATGCTGCGGGCAAGATAACGAAACGGCGGAGCATGTTCTGATTAAATGCGGAGATATACACCCAGATGTACGCTTAGGCACGAGCCGACATGAAGCATTGGGTTTTAGGGACGACAATGGAAAGCTGAACACGCGCGCGATAGAAATAAGTAAGAGACGGTTAGAGTATTGGTGGCAGAAAACTAGAGAAAAGGGACAAAAAATAAATAGTGGGAAAAATAAGGACATTCCACCGTAAAGGGCAGAGAACTGGGCTAGAAATTAGCGTTTTTTCCCCTACAGTAAGATAGATTTAATTGAAATAGACAATTAAAGCATTAAGCCAACTTAAAAGAAAAAAAGCGAAAGACGAAAACGTTTCTTTCTCTTCAATTATCGAGCCTGGTGGCACCACCCCGTTATAAAGGGGACGCTCATAGTATCCATCCATCCATCCATCCATCCATCCGAGCGAAATATTCTATGGGCGTATGTGTTACATCGTGGGCATGCGATGATGATGCCTTCTTTAATAAGCTTTGGATGAGGTAGAGGGCACACCCGGTGGTAGAGTGTGCAGTGTTGGAGTATCGCCCTATAAGTGTTTCGTACTGCCTCGGTCTAGTGTTCCACGGGTCGGATATCGTGTGGGGCCAAGGCAAAACAGCTGGTGTGCTCGCGGGCCGCTTCACGACCCTCTAGTTCCTCGTGTGCTGCCACTCATAGAAATACCTTTTTTATATATATAGACCCGCCACGGTGGTCTAGTGGTTATGGCGCTCGACTTCTGACCCGCAGGTCGCGGGATCGAAACCCGGCCGCGGCGGCCGCATTTTCGATGGAGGCGAAAGTGCTTCATGCCCATGTAGTTACATTTAAGTGCACGTTAAAGAACCCCAGGTGGTCGAAATTTGCGGAGTCCTCTACTACGGCGTCTCTCATAATCATACGGTGGCTTTGGGACGTTCAACCCCAACAATTATTATTATTATTATTGTAACGAAACAACAGCGCAAGAAGACAGGGACGAAAGGGGCACACACACAGGAGCGCTGACTCACAACTGATTTTTTATTTGCCGCACAGCATGAAATATATAGCATACACACAACAATAAAAAGCCGTTTCAACGATTTCTTGCACTTATCGTCCACTCATAACAATCGCTTGCTTATCTAACTCTACAAATCTAGAAATCGATTTTCTTTCTCGGTCAGTGCTAGTGACGCCATGTTTACACATGCACCTTCCTGTTTTTCTATGCGTGCAGCTTCCATGATTAATCTTGTCATCTTGTCTTATGAGCGGCTGAGCACTGTCGTACCTTCCAAGCGTGGAACGCACCCACGATCTTGGCAATGCAACCCTAAATGACCGGAAGCAGCTGTGTTCACGTTATAATAGTGCTCCTTTGAGTCTTTCGTTTAAGCACCTCCCTGTCTGCCCGATATACGCTTGACCGCATGTCAAGGGTATAGAATAGACTACATTGCGCGTGCACTGCACAAGACATCTGCGGTGCTGAGTGGAGCAAGTTGTCGCTGGCCCGTTTTTTTTTCTTTATTTACGCGTCCACATAGACCCCGAAGGCGCTCAGGGGCAGAAAACAACCTGCACTCCTGCTCTGCTACCAATCTTGTTGAAGTTATGCGAGATGCGGTGCATGTAGGGTACGGCTACATTTGGTGGTTTTTCAGAAGGCGTCCCCCCCCCCCCTGTGCGCTCCAACTGTGTATCGCCTCTGCAAACCCTCAGCCACAGATGTCAGTATTGATGCGGGATAGCCAGCTTCTCCCAGTCGTTCAGCTTGTTTTAGTAAGGTAGAGTCAACCCTGTGCTCAGATGATTTTTTTAGGGCATTGTCAAAACAAGATGCAATGATTGCACGTTTCGCTAACTTTTAGTGGGCAGATTTAAATGGAAGCACAGGTTTCTTGCCCCTCGAACGTGGCAAGAAACCTGGCAAGAAACACCTGGAGAAACACGACAGAAGTACGGCCTTTACTGCGGACCTAATTCAGGCGATCCTGAGGTACCGCCAGACAAGTCACCGCCGGACCACCGCCTACCACCCACAGATCAATGGCCTCGCCGAGTGTTTAAATGAGACCATCGCCCATATGCTGGCCATGTACGTCGACATCGAGCACAAGACATGGAATGCCATCCTTCCGTATGTAACCTTTGCATACAACACGGTCGTAGAAGAAACGACGCAGATGACACCGTATGGATTGGTCTACGGAAGGACCCCAGCAACGACGCTCAACGCCATGTTGCCCAATCTCTCCGACGAGGAAAACATCGACGTCACCGTGTAGCTTCAGCGCGCCGAAGAAGCCAGACAACTCGCCGTCTCTGGAGCCAGCAAAAGACCGACAGCCTTCGCTACAACCTTCGACGACGCCACATGGAATACCGACCCGGTGACCGTGTGTGGTTCTGCGCGCCGATATGCCGACGGAGAGGTAGCCAGAAGCATCTTCGGCGATACTTCGGACCGTATAGAGTATTTCGACGTCTCGGCGCACTCGACTACGAGGTTATACCCGACGGCTTCACGAACTCTCAGCGACGCCGGGCACGTCCCGAGGTCCTGCATGTGGTGCGCCTTAAACCGTTCTACGCGCGTTAAGGAACTTGCGTATTGAAGTTCTTTTATTGCGATAGCAATTATATGGATACTCTCGGCTGGTTTTCGCCGTCAGGCGTCGGCGGCCGTCATGTCCCGTATAGGTATATGTATCTATATACTTATAAAATTCTCAAAGAAAAATAATTCAGCAAAATGTTTCCGACGCGCGGCATCGAACCAGGGACCTCTCGCTCTGCAGCGCGTGGCGCTAACCGCTGAGCCACGAAGGCGAACCAGGCGAACGTCCTTCAACGTTCAAACGGTGAGCTATTTATATACAGCGAGTTTTCAACGTGTTTTCAGCATTACCAGTGAGATGGCGCAAAGGCCGCGCTCGGCGGGGCTTAGGCGCCCCGTTCGTCGAGACGCGCGCTCTCAGGCGCTCCTAGCTCTCCGGCGCGCTCTTTGCGCGAAGGGGGGGGGGGTAGGTGCCCGTGCGCGCGCGCTTATCTCGCGGTGGCGGAGAATGTGGCTTTCGCCGGAATGATAGCGTTGTAGATACCGGGCGCGCGAAGGTCACATCGCTCGCTGCAGTCCCCCCGGTTTGCGAAAAGAGCACGCTTTTCAAACACAGCGAAGTAACAACTGTGACACTTGTTAGTTCGCGCTCGTCTCTACCTGTGAATACGTTTCGTGCGTCGTTTTTGTTTGAGCAGCGCGTTAAGTGTCGAGCCATGGTCAAATTATATCGGTCGCGAAACTTTGGACGAAAAGTGGTCGAGAACATATCGCCACAGACGTCAACGCCCGCCGTACGATTGAAGCGCGACTAGGTCGGGAGGGGACAAATAACGAAAATGAAAAACTCAAGCGAATTTTTTTTTCGAATGCTTCTAATTTTATGTACGCTACAGTAGACTAGAAATTTACTTTACGGCTTATTTGGCACTTCGCAAAATAGCTGATTGCCTAATTTTTTTTTTCGAGCGCCATAAATGGGGGCGTATGCAGGCAGTCTGCAACGTGGGATGTCGGCTGATGTGGGCGTATGTTTAGTTCGGCGCATTGTCGGCATTGTCGGGTCAACGAGGCATCGCTCACTTTTGCGCGGTGGTTTCGTGGGTGTCTTCCGTAGGTTACTTATTTGCTTATGTGTTATTTACTGGCGCGATACTTCAGAGAGCTGAACTAGCTCACGGAATGTGTAGTCAAGTGATCCAGTGACTGCAGACTGCTTTCGGTGACACGCGGCCCGTGTGCGCTCGCCTTTCGTGATGAAACGCTGTACTCTAAGCCCGTCCAAGTGATACTCCCAGGCTGCTGTTTCGCTCCAGTAGTTTTCCTCGGTTGGGCAACGTGAGTTTTCTAAGTATTGTGCTCTTGAGCCACTGTATCATAATTTTTTTTTCATCTGCAAAGTATTTTGGTGTATATTGCAAGTACACTATTTGGCTAATAAAACAACCTTGCTTCCTCAATCTTTCTTGTTGATCTTTCTTTTCTCTCGCGCACGCAATTGGCGAGCCATAAAGGCGCAATAAAATCGCGAATTTATCAAAAGACATGTATAAGGTCAGCAATTAAGAAATATTTCAATTTCGCGCCATGTAGGGCAAATTCGCGACGTCGCTACCGCTTCCGGTTGTGACGTCATATTTTACTTTTTTTATTCTTTTTTTTTGTTTTGCTGTTAGTTGTCCCCTCCATACGTAGATGGCGACTGTGGCAACGAGCCGCCAACTACTGGATACATGGGCTTCTATGGAAGTTACGCTACCAGTTTACATATACATTGGTCGAGCTGTGATAGTTCGCTCTCGTCCTGTGCGTGTTGTTTTCGTGCGTCATATGTGCGTGAGCAGCACGCTGCACGTTTCGACCTGCTTGCCATTCGTCGCTTGACATTCCAATTTGTTGCTATCGCATTCATTGCTTCGCCTTGTGGCGAAACTGTGACTTTTTTTTTACTTGCCTTACTGTTATATATTGTTGCATGCATTTTCTTTTTCATGTGCTGTTATAGGGGCGATGCTTTTTTTCAGAAGGGGGGCATTGCCACGCGCGTTTATTGTTTCCATTTTGCTGCATTTGCTTTACACCCACAAAGACTCTTAGCAATGCTCGGCGCAGAGCGCGCCTCAGTGTTCGAGTAGCTTCGCGATTGTAGTAGATCGTTTTGTTAGATTGCGCGCACGATGATAACAGTCAAGCTTATTCCAGAACTTGCGTGACCACCAGTGATAAGCCTGGAAAAATATGACCTGTTTACTAGCGAAAAAGACGTGGACGAGAAGTAAACATGCCATATTTTTCAAGATACCAACTAACCCAACTTTCCGCTTTAAAAGCCTGGAAAGTTCGATGCGTGATGTATAAGTGACGGCGTGTCCCAACGATGATCAGATTATCGACAGCCGACGCTCTGTTCGCAGATATTAGTCGACACCGTGTATTGCTGGTCGAAAGACGTGTAGTTTTACGGGCACAGGCTCACCCAAATAAAAAGTTCAGCGTTGAAACCACCGACTGCTCGCTTCGTCCACGTCCCGTCCACTTCACAATATTTTCGCCCTAATTTCATTGATTGCTGTCTGCCTTCAGCACAGGTAGTAAAAATATCTGTGTAAGTGCATTCTGCAAAAAAAATTTTAAACATTATTATATACTTACCCTCAAAATATGTCGGTCACATCAACAGCTATAACTCCCGATCCCACCAAACAAAACGAAAAATGGCTGGGCAGTACTGTGGGCGTACATATAGGCTGTGCAATCGACTAGGATCTTTTCGATGTATTTGAATATTAAGTATCTTAATGCCCGAATATAAGAAATTGATTCGCTTCGGGTGGTTGAATTTAAACTGAAATCCTCTAACATGAGAATTTTATCATGGTTTTTAGTTATCCTAGTTCACTGCGCAAATGTTTCAGACAGAAGTATCGCAACTTTAACTGAAAATGAGTGAGGACTTTAAACCAAGTATCCAGGAAAAGAAGAATTTGGCTTGCCAAAGTCTTGTTCTTGTCTGTCCTTTTAAAAGCCAAACATGCCGCTTTCGGTTTCAGGTACGTTCGTGGGAAGCCGCGAAAAAGACCATAACTTTGTAGCACAACCGGCTAGAGACATAACAGTTCTTGAACAATCCCTAGCGCCTGCGCATTTTGAAATTATTAAACATAAAAGTTGCATTGTTCAAAACGAGACAACTCAGGTAATAATAATAAATAAAATTCAGCCAAATTCTCTCAACGGTTTTCTTTGCCCAGTTTATTAACGGCGTATTCCATAGACATGATGTCTGGTCTCAGTAATGTCGCACCATCGCATTGTGGATAATCGGTGCGGCCGATAAGCTGCAGGTAGTGCCCAGTTAACGCTACGCGTCGTTGTAATCGGTGCAGCAGGCATATTACAATTTTCTGAGGGTGGGTTTGTTCCCGAAGTTTCCTAACAAAAGGATCGGAAGGTGGGCTAGTTGTTCATTCATATTCGTTTAGTGAACTGGGAGCGTGGGAGCACACAACATACGAAGGAAGAACCACAGCGCTCGTGTTGTGGGATTCTTCCTTCGTCTGTTGATTGTTCCCGCACTCCCAGCTCGGTGAGCGAAGTTTCATAGCTGCGTCGAGTCGACAAAGGAGCATTTGGTGATAACTTAGTAGTACCCAGTATGCTGGCGTATTTTGGACAGGTCGCAAAAAATAAGGGCTAAAATTTCAGAGAATATATTTCTAAAAGCATCATATTTGCACCTCCAATTAATTCTTTGCGTATTCAGCCAGGCGGCAGAAATCACTTTCCGGAAAGCAGTAAGCCATGCCGCTCTTATCCCTCGAAAACAGACCTGCGTTCTTCGATCCGATAAGAACAATCACTTCTTACTGGAATAAACGTTCATAAAACTGTCTCTTTCTAAATGAGCGATGAAGGCTCTCCAATTAGGCACTGTGCGAATGCTCAGCAGTGACGGCTCTATTGGTTGCAAACAGTAGGCCTTGAGAAGCGTCTTCTAAATATCCGTAGGACGAGCTACAGAGATCGCGTAACCTCGTGCTAAACTCTGTTCATAACTTAGCAAAACGTTTTCTTGGGCTAGTTTGTTCATGACTCTGAAGGAAAAAAATTTAACGCAAAGCAACACACGGACAGACAAAGAGCATGGAACTGGCGCTCACTGTCAACTGTGTTTATTGAAGAGACGTACGTACAAATAAACACAGCCGAAGAGATGCAAATGGCATGACCCTCGCGATAATCAAGCAGAAAAGTCAGCGGGAAATCATATCTAGACGAGCAAGAAATCATATCTGGAAACATTGCATTACATTGGAAGTTAGCGCCAGTCCCGTGCTCTTTGTCTGTCCGTGTGTTGCTTAGCGCTACAATTTTTTTCCCTTCTGTTCATAAGCTCCATGTGAAACAAGGCCTGGGGGTGTAAATTTAGCGCCTGCGCACCACACTTCCACAATACATTGCACAGGTTTTTATCTGAGATTGAAAGAGTAGAAAGGCGTTTGCTCATTCAGCAAGATGTGCCTTTGTACATGTCACTATTCAGGTGTAGAGGAAATGCACTATAGCGTATGACCGGTACTCGCTGGCTGATCAGCAGCCATTAGTGTCTCACCAATTTTTTCGATTGGTGAGTCTTATTGTGCACATGGTTTCTACTGTGTGCATACGCGAAAGGTTTCTCGGCCTCGTACACTGATAAGTAGTCCGAACCACAATCACGCCGCTTTTATCAACGTCATGTTGAGCTTCTGGATCAAAAATAAGTTAAACGCTGCTCCATATGCCATCCGGAGAAGTCCGTATGTTTTCGTACCGAATCCATAGAAAGTAGATATATTTTTTATTTATTTGCTTTCACCTTGGTTTCTCTCTCTCTGTCTTCCCATATACCTGCAATATATTTTCATGAGATCTTAAGGAAACATGCCCAAGTATAGGACTGGCAAAGCGAATGCTCACTAGAGTTATTATGGTTTTTTTTATCATTATTCTCATTTCTCTTGTCGACAGCGTGGTCGTACCGGACCTGCGTGGCTGCGGCAACACCTCACGGCCGACGCATCCTTCGGACTACATGATAACAAATCTTATAGAGGACGTCCGTGAATTCATCACTGCTATAAGCAAGTACACATTATTCTTGAACTATGGTTGAATTATGAGTGGAGATTCTTCTGCCTAGTAATGATCAAATTTATGGTCTACAGCCGAAATTATTTTCGGGGCATATTCTGAACTATTATGGAGGTTTGAATATGGAGATTTAAGGCGATGAAAAGTCGTTGAACAGCAAGTGTCGCTGGAGCGAATGTTCGTACAGGTGAAGGTGTCTTTGTCAGGGTACGAACTTTCTTCCCCAGCAGTGCGTTTACTTACGTTATGCTCATTTTCTCTCAACTTCAAGAGTAGAGGAAGAGAAGAGAAGGCATAAGCGCGAAGGAAGAAAATGAAAGTCATGGGTGGAGGAGACTATTGAGGTTGGTGTGTTAGGAAGAGAGCGAAAAGAAAAAAAATTCCCCATCTCCCGCTAAAGGGAACCATGTGTGGATGCGAAGCAGCGGGGAGATAATTAGCTTGAGCGGGAGGAACGTCGCCGCTCTCATTTCACGGCAGTGGTCCGGGCGTTTATCGCGGCGCTGCGCAGGAGAGAGAATGAGGCGCGCGCGCTCCGTCATATTCCTACCGCGGAACTACCGTGGCGCCCCCAGCGGAGTAAGCAGCTGTCACACCACCTGTCGTTCGCGCCGCTCCGTAGAGCATTCCAAGAGGAAAGGACGGAGGGGGGGACCGTAGGAGAGGAGAGAGAGGGGGACGTGCATGCGCTGTGGGGGGTGTGGGACGCGTGAGCCGCTCCGTAGAGTAGATGATTCCAAGAGGAGAGAGGAGGAGAGGACGCGCATGCGCTGTGGGGGGATGTGGGACGCCGGAGCCGCTCCGTAGAGTAGAGTATTCCTAGAGGAGAGAGGGGGGAGAGGACGCGCATTGCGCCGCTCCGTAGACTAGATGATTCCTAGAGTAGAGGAAGGGGGTGAGCGTAGGAGAGTACAGGGGAGGGGATATGTGGGACGAGGGGGGCCGCTCCGTAGAGTAGACGATTCCTAGAGGAGAGAAAGGGGGTGAGCTTAGGAGAGAGAGGGGGGGAGGGGACGCGCATTCGCTGTGGTGGTGTGGGACGCGGGAAGGAGGGGACGGACTAAGCCCCTTCCAAACATATGCAAGCAAGATTAAGGAATGGGGTCAACCTGGGCGACAGACACCACCTGCCTAGCCATTGCTAAGCAGCCTCTCTGTGCTCTCGGCCATGAATCTGATGACTGTGTTAGGGTTGACGGCCTTCATATTACTACAGGGTTCTGGTTCGCATAATGGGTGCTGCCCTACTTCATGACAGTGGCCGGACGCGGGACGGGGGACGCGGGACACGGGAGGGACGGACAGAGCCCCCGAGCATAAGATGCTTCGCATCTAAAATTCCCCATCTCCCGCTAAAGCGAACCATGTGTGGATGCGAAGCAGCTGGGGAGATAATTACCTTGAGCGGGAGGAACGTCGCCGCTCTCATTTCACGGCAGCGGTCCGGGCGCTCATCGGGGCGCTGCACAGGAGAGGGAATGAGGCGCGCGCGCTCCGTCATTTTCATACCGCGGAACTCCCGTGGCGCCCCCAGCGGAGTATGCAGCTGTCACACCACCTGTCGTGCGCGCCGCTCCGTAGCGGATTCCCGGAGGAGAGGACCGTAGGAGAGGAGAGAGAGGGGGGAGGGGACGTGCATGCGCTGTGGGGGTGTGGGACGCGGGAGCCGCTCCGTAGAGTAGAGGATTCATAGAGGAGAGAGTGGGAGAGGACGCGCATGCGCTGTGGGGATGTGGGACTCGGGCGCCGCTCCGTAGAGTAGATGATTCCTAGAGTAGAGAAAGGGGGGTGAGCGTAGGAGAGGATAGGGGGAGGGGACGCGCATGCGCTGTGGAGGGTGTGGGACGTGGGGGCCGCTCCGTAGAGTAGAGGATTCCTAGAGGAGAGAAAGGGGGGTGAGGGTAGGAGAGGAGAGAGAGAGGGGGAGGGGACGCGCATGGGCTGTGGTGGTGTGGGACGCGGGAAGGAGGGACGGACTAAGCCCCCTCCAAACACATGCAAGCAAGATCAAGGAATGGGGGTCAACCTGGGCGACAGGACACCTCCTGCCTAGCCATTGCTAAGCAGCCTCTCTGTCCTTTCGGCCATGACTCTTACGACTGTGGTAGTGGTTGACGGCCTTCACATTACTACAGTGTTCTGGTTCGCATAATGGCTGCTTCCCTACTTCATGAAAGTAGCCGGACGCGGGACGCGGGACGGGGGACGCGGGAGGGGCGGACATAGCCCGGAGAGCATAAGATGCTTCGCATCTAAAAATCTACGCATCTCCACAGAGTGGGCGAATCACTGGGGATTGTTCTTACCGTAAATTACCCATGACATTGCCCACTCACGCATGTAAATGAGTGCTAACGCGCGTGGACAGTATATACAATGTGTTATTGCCCTTCAGCCGCCGCTTCCCGCGCCCTCATTTCAGCTTGTTGTCGGCGCATAGTAGCTTGTTGTCGGCGTAGCCATTTTGCCGCTGCTTCCCGAGCTCTCGCCACCGGGGTAGCTTGCTGCCTGCGTAGACGTTGAGCCACCGCATGCCACGCTCTCGCCACCGGAGTAGCAGCTTGTTGTCGGCGTTGCCGCTTTGCCTTTCGCGGGCGAGAGCGTTGCCAGGATCGTTTTCATCAATGGCAGAAAGAGAATATGTCGTCTGGAATGCGCTTATTCTTCACCGTCATCAGCGTCATCGTCATGACGTATAGTGGGTACCTTGCAGTCATGATGATGTATACACATACGTATATGCAGATGATATAGCATTTTTGGCTTCAGACACTGATATACATTCGCTATATACTCGCTTACAAACGTACATGTCCGCCATTGAAAATTGGTTACGGACTATCCATTTATGTCTCAATGCTACAAAGAGCGCAATTATAGTTTTCCCTTTCGATAACCCAGTTACTATAAGTCTAACTTGCAATCTGTAGACTATAACACAAGTGGACTCGGTAAAATATCTAGAAATAATTTATGATAACCACCTCCTATGGCATACACACATTGAATACATAACTAAGAAAGGAGTACGGGCGCTAGGAGTCCTACGAAGGCTATGCAACAATCGATCGGGGATGCAGAGAGACACTAATTATGATATACAAAATGTACGTACGCCCCTGTATTAGAATTCGGATGTGTTTATATTCAGGTGCACCGGTACATATTGCGTCTTCTTGTACTCCTGGAAAGGGAGGCCTTAAGGTTATGCCTTGGATTACCGAAATTTGTAGCCAATAATGTTCTCTACTTAGAGGCAAGGTTGCCCTCGCTTTTGTGCAGGTTTAGGATACTTACGGCACAAACATTTCTAAACATTTATGGTCGTATCCTATAAAACTAAAAGTTATTTTCATGTATCAGCCAGAGCTATTTTTTCTATCTTATTGGCCTCGGTTTCAAACGCCACAGGTGAGCCACGTACAAGCACTTGTTGGACCATTAGATGTTAAACTGAGCGAAGTTCCTTCCATTGGCAATGAAAGACAGAACACTAGAAGAGCCGGGTAGGGGCCAGTTGGTTGTTACATAGTATAAACTTCTTTGCGCTACAAGTGAACAAAATCGACGAAGAAAATGGTACGGGACAACCATTTTCAGCGGTGTTGTCCCGTACCATTTTCTTCGTCGATTTTGTTCACTTGTAGCGCAAAGAAGTTTATACTAAAGACAGAACCTTGAAATCATTTAGACGATATATATCCGAATCATGCAAAAAAGCTGCCTTACCAGATATTAGACGGTCTTCTACAAAGGCATTTAGAGGAGATAAATACAACAAATGTCATAGCTACATACACCTCACAATCCGAAGAAAAATCTGGCATTGGCATTTTCTCCGAAACCCTCAATTGGTCATTCTCATTAAGACTTCCCGATTTCTTATCAGTATTTTCGGCGGAATTTCTAGCGGTAATTATGGCTTTAAGAAAGCTCCGCCGATCAACCTCAAGTGTAGCCATAATTACAGACTCGTTATCTTTGTGCTCAGCACTCGCTGCTAATAGTGATTCTCGATTATCACGTACTTTTCATTTTTTGGTTCCCCATGTAACATCAATCAGATCAATCTGGGTACCGGGTCATAAAGGGATAAAAAATGAACGAAATGGCGGACACTCTGGCGAAAGCCGCCCTCAGTAGTCCGATACTTTCAATTATTCCCACATCAGCACTCATAATTCGTGAAAGATTTAGAAGGCGTGCCATAATTCAAGACTCTGGTAAAACATTAGTCACTTATCTAAACGAATATCGACACCTCTTGTTCCCTTGGCGTAGAAATTTCTGGTCAATGCGAAAAGAGGAAGTCATTTTTACAAAATTATGCTGTCGAGTTCCAAAACTAAACTTCTATATGCATAGAGCTGGTCTGGCTCCTTCCCCTCTTTGCTCGTTTCGTAGCAAAGAGGGAAACAGTCGAGCATTATTTTTTATCATGCAATCGCTACAACTTACTGAGGAAAAATATTCTCAAAGTTGCTTTTAATCGAATTAGATTGGACTTCATCATCTCTAATATTCTTTCCTTGGGAGCCTCCTCATTAGGTCATTGTCACCGGGATTTCTGTTCCGCTGTAGAGAAATTTTTAATTGAATCAGGGCGGTGTTGACATCAAATCACTAAATTAGCGTCATTCATTTATTCTAACCATTCTATAATTCTAAAGTAATATGATTCATATCTGATCACTTTTGTCGTTTCTTGGCCAATCCCCCAGAGTGGGTGTGAGCCATACATACAGGCAATCATCATCATCATCAATTGTAACGTTGGCAGGAGAAAGGTGGAGACACTGCTGTAAGTCCTGATTAGATGTTTTATTCTCTCTCTACAATTAGGTTAAAATAATAATGCCATTCTTCGTAGCGAAGCTGTTTAAACTAGCTGTAATTTGTATGTGCGATCTTTCGGAAAACTATCATAATTATAAACAGCTGTGTGCCACAGAAAAAATTGGTAAATTCCGCTACTCACCACAGGCACAGTAAAAGTGAAGAATGCAACGGTCACGAACGGGTATGGGCCACAGATATTGGGTAAATGCCACTGCTCACCACTGGTCCACCAAAAATGAAGACGGCAACAGTTAGCCCAACAGATGGCTGCGAAGCGAAGATGGCGAGCCGAAGCCTCCGAGTACGTACGACGAGAGTATGCTAGCTAAGGAAAGGGAAAGGCAATGGCGGCTGCGAGAAGACCCCGAAGTGCTTGAAGGCCTACGCCAACGACGACGTGTCCGTAGATCTATGAGGTGCAGGCAACGGTTTCACGCGAAGTTCTGTCTCTGGAGTTTGGATATCGTGTCATGTCAGGGGACTATACGTGTAGTTTCACTCGAACCTCTGCGCTGAGAATCCACGTAGAAATAATCTAGCATCACTTAGCTAAAGCCTAGCAACGACCTAGAAGCAACCTAGAAACAACCTGTGTCACCTAGCTAAGACTTAGAAATAACCTAGAAGTAACAAAATTAGTCTTCAGAATTGGTCCAGTTTCGTTGATTCAAGCCTTGCGCGACTTAAATGTCAAGCTTCGCCATTTGCCTATTTTACCAAAACTGCATTCCATGGTCGGTAGGAACTGAAAATTAGAGTTCATGGTAACCAATGGTTAAAAGCTCGCAGAGGAAAATGCTGCAGCTTGCCTGGTCGTAGCTGTGTTGACTGAAGTGTACTGAATTTGCGGTGAGATAGGGACTAATTTCACTCTCTGGAGGATAGGGACTTTGACTTATGTATATAAAGTCTGAGTTAATCGAAATTTCGGGTTGCCACATTCAAATGCGGTAACACCGCTTGTCCTAATTTTATCGCCGTGGT
>JALIZH010024562.1:0-89239 GCA_030522465.1 Rhipicephalus appendiculatus
GGCGTCAGAGTGTTTTCTTCCGGACTTGTAAACGACGGTAATGTCGAATTCTTGAAGTCTCAGGCTCCACCGTGCGAGGCGACCAGAAGGATCTTTCAAGTTAGCTAGCCAACACAAGGCGTGGTGGTCACTCACAACTTTGAAGGGCCTGCCGTAAAGGTAGGGGCGAAACTTTGATGTAGCCCAGATGATGGCAAGGCACTCCTTTTCTGTTGTGGAGTAGTTGGCCTCTGCCTTTGATAGCGACCGGCTAGCGTAACTGATAACCCTTTTCCAGTCCGTCCGTCCTCTGCACAAGGACGGCGCCGAGTCCTACGCTGCTCGCGTCGGTGTGTACTTCTGTTTCGGCGTATTCGTCGAAATGCGCAAGTAACGGAGACGTTTGCAGGCGTCGTTTTAGTTCCTGAAATGCTTCCTCCTGCGGCGTTCCCCACTTGAATTCCACGTCGTTTTTCGTGAGCTGAGTTAGTGGCTCGGCGATGCGCGAAAATCCCTTGACGAAGCGTCGATAATAGGCGCACAAGCCGAGAAATCGGCGTACGGCTTTCTTGTCGGTGGGCGGCGGGAAGGCAGCGATGGCAGCTGTTTTCCGTGGGTCGGGGCGAACTCCAGACTTGCTGATGACGTGACCCAAGAACAGAAGTTCCTCGTATGCGAAGCGGCACTTTTCTGGCTTCAGGGTGAGTCCGGAGGCCTTGATTGCTTGAAGTACAGCCTGAAGGCGCCGGAGATGTTCGTCGAAGTTTGATGAAAATACAACGACGTCGTCCAAGTACACAAGGCAAGGTGCCACTTCAAGCCGGCGAGTACAGTGTCCATAACACGTTGGAACGTCGCAGGTGCCGAGCAAAGACCGAAGGGCATGACCTTGAACTCGAAGAGGCCGTCTGGTGTGATAAAGGCAGTCTTCTCTCGGTCTCTCTCGTCGACCTCTATTTGCCAATAGCCGGTCTTGAGGTCCATCGACGAAAAGTACTGCGCGCTGTGGAGTCGATCCAGGGCGTCGTCTATACGTGGGAGAGGATACACGTCCTTCTTCGTGATCTTGTTCAGGCGGCGATAATCGACGCAGAAACGCAGGGTTCCGTCCTTCTTCTTCACTAACACCACGGGTGACGCCCAAGGACTCTTGGAAGGCTGGATGATGTCGTCGCGTAGCATTTCGTCGACTTGTTGCTTTACGGCATCGCGTTCTCGCGTTGAAACTCGATACGGGCTCTGGCGGAGTGGTCTCGCATTTTCCTCTGTTATGATGCGGTGTTTCGCGATTGGGGTCTGTCGAATTCTTGACGACGACGAGAAGCAGTCCTTGAATTGCAAGAGCAGACTTTTGAGCTGGTCTTGCTTGTGCTTCGGGAGACTCGGGTTGACGTCGAAATCTATTCCGGGACCTCGATTCGTCGAAGGAGGTTCGGTAGCATCGGATAGGGCGAAAGCATTGCTGGCGTCCACGAACTTCTCGATGTAGGCGACCGTCGTACCAATGTTAAGGTGCCTATATTCGTGGCTGAAGTTTGTCAGCAGTACCTTTGCTTTACCGTCACGCAGCTCGGCAATACCTCTTGCGACGCAAATTTGACGGTTCAGGAGTAGGTGCTGATCGCCCTCGATGACGCCTTCAAGGTTCGCAGGGTTTTCGGTGCCGACGGAAATAATGACGCTGGAGCGCGGCGGAACGGTCACTTGCTCTTCTATCACATTCAATGCATGATTTGCTGGCGTCGCAACGGGCGGCAGCGCTTTGTCTGAGGTTAGTGTTATCGACTCAGACCTTAGGTCGATGACGGCGCCGTGGTCACTTAGGAAGTCCATTCCAAGTATCACATCCCTGGAGCAGTTTTGTAGGATTACAAAGCTCGCAGGATAAGTCCGGTTATTGACGGTGACTCTCGCCGTGCAGACTCCAATCGGCGTTATCAGGTGGCCTCCAGCTGTCCGAATTTCGGGTCCACTCCAAGCGGTCTTTACTTTCTTCAGCTTGGCGGCGAATGGCCCACTGACGACGGAGTAGTCGGCACCAGTGTCGACGAGAGCGGTGACGTTGTGACCGTCGATGAGAACGTCGAGGTCGCTAGTCCGTCGCCTTGCGTTGCGGTTAGCTCGCGGCGTCGGATCACGGCTGCGTCGACTTGTTGCGCTGCTTCCATCATGTTGAGTCGTCAGGTCTAGCTCGGTCCGCGAGGTTTCGTCGGCAGTGCTCTGTCTGCTTCGCGTCGTGTTCAGCAGGTTTCGTCGCGTCGTCGTCGTCGGCGGAGGATCTTCGGTAGTTCGACGTACAGCAACCGCACCTCCATCGGTTGCTGCCCTTAGTTTTCCGGGTAAGGGCTAGGTGACCGGCCCCGGTTAGGGCCAGTGTACTGCCGGCGGTGCGGCGACATGTAGCGGCCGGGCGACGGTGAGCGGGAAGGTCGTCGGGGCGTCCACTGAGCTCCTGCGAGGTAGTCGGCGATGTCTTGCGGTCGTTCACCCCGCTGTGGACGAGGCGCGTCGACGGCGAAACCGCGTAGGCCCATCTGTCGGTACTGGCAGCGGCGGTATGTGTGACCAGCTTCTCCGCAATGGTAGCAGAGTGGGCGGTGGTCGGGGGGCGCGCCAAACGTCGGTCTTCCTCGGCGTGTATCGCTGGCCGGCTGGCTGGCTGTATGACGTCGATGGTGGCGGCGGAGGTGTCTGGCGGCGGAACTGCGGCGGAGTGGCGTCTTGACGTGGGCGCGGCGGAGGAGCGGGACGGCGGGCCGCAGCAGCGTAGCTGATAGCCTGTGGCTGCGGCTTGTACTGGCTGAGCAACGCCAAGTGACTGCTGGATCTCCTCGCGTACTACCTCAGCAATCGACGTCACCTCTGGCTGTGGAAAAGAGAGCTTCCGGAGCTCCTCTCGCACGATGGCGCGGATGGTTTCGCGCAGATCTTCAGAGCCGAGGGCTTGAACAGCTGCGCTGTCTGGAGTCAGGCGACGATTGTACTGTCGGGTGCGCATTTCTAGCGTCTTCTCAATCGTCGTCGCTTCCGAGACGAATTCTTCGACGCTGTTTGGTGGATTCCGCATCAGTCCTGCAAATAGCTCCTGTTTCACTCCTCGCAT
This sequence comes from Rhipicephalus appendiculatus, assembly GCA_030522465.1. Lineage (NCBI taxonomy): Eukaryota > Metazoa > Arthropoda > Arachnida > Ixodida > Ixodidae > Rhipicephalus > Rhipicephalus appendiculatus. The sequence goes on from JALIZH010024562.1 coordinate 3,083, forward strand.
GAGGAAGCGAACTTTCTTTTCTTCGGGCATGGCTGGATCTGCGTGGCGGAAGAGTTTGGTCATTTCTTCCGTGAATAATGTGACGTTCTCGTTCCGGAAACTGGATGCGGGTTTCGAGCGTAGCCTCGGCCCTCTCCTTGCGGACGACGCTCGTGAATGTGGCTAGGAACCTGGTACGAAAAACGTCCCATGTTGTCAGGATGCGCTCTTGGTTTTCAAACCATGTCCTAGCCGCGTCTTCCAAGGCGAAGTACACATGCCGTAGCTTGTCTTCATTACTCCAGTTGTTAAAAGCGGCGACACGGTCGTATTTTTCAAGCCAGGTCTCCGGGTCCTCGTGTGATGAACCGCGGAAAGTTGGCGGCTCCTTCGGCTGCCGGAGCAGGATGGGCGCAGGCTGCACAGGGGCTGTCATCGTCGCTGCGGTTGAGGTCGTAGTCTTGGTTTGCCTGGTGTTTTCCGGCAGGAGTCCGTGCTCTGGCTGCAAGCCTTTCAGCCTGCGGCTAGCTCGTTGCTGCACGGGGGCTTCGGTGTCTTCTCCGCGCTGTGGGCTGGGTTCACGGCTTGACGGGGGGCCGTCCGGAACATGGAAGGAACAGCACCTCCACCAGATGTCACGTGGTCGTGACGTTGACCCAAGCAGCAGTCGGTAATGTTCAAGATGAAACTGTTTATTAGGCCGAACTTGTGTCCGGTAAACGGAAAGTCAGATTACAGCAATAAGCACTGGCACTGATAGCGGCGAACGGAGCGTCGGCCGTCGATCAACTGATCATCGTTGGAACGCGCCGGCTTTTATACACCACGCGTCGAACATTCTAGTCTTATCACTGGTTGTCACGCAAGCTCTGGAATAAGCTCGAGTGTTCGCGTCTTGCGCGCAATCTTAACACAACGATCTACAATAGTCGTGAAGCTTCTAGAACAATGAGGTGCGGTTTGCGCTGAGCATGCGGGCAGTCTTTGTGGGCGAAAACCGAGTACAGAAAAATAAGAAAGGCGCGTGGCAATATGACCGCTGCATTGGCAATCACCGGTGCACCTGGATGGCGCGGCGCTTGCACGCTGGCTTTTGTCCTCAGCCAACAAGCCCCCAAAAATACTGCAGCCCAAAGACCGATGAGTCTTGTGTTAACCCCTTAATGAAGGAAGTAAATTACTTTGTATGTTAGTAGAAGAGAAAAGCAGCGAGAAGAGAAAAGCAACGTACTTTCAGCGGTTTCCTCCGTGATGTGCCAACAAAACACGAGCACCATCAGGCAGGTCGCGATGAAACCGGAGCAGTGCAACGTCCACAAAGCGGTCCCGAGGTTCCCGTCCTGCATGTTAATAAAGGCGTCTTTGTGCGGTCGGCATAGTGACTAGAAATAAGTTCACATTTATGTAAATCACCGCACAGCGCTCTGGCATCCGCGTTGCGAGTGGGAGAAAAAAATTCTAGATATCGATTCGCAGAGTGGGAGAAGCTTTTTACTTGTAGAATGCTTTTAACATTCACACGTTGGAAAAGCACCTCTGCCATGTTGGAAGAGCAGCTCAGGAATATTTGTGCGAACAGTGGCGCCTGTTGCCAGCTTACAGTTTTTGGAAAGAGAAATATTTCTTCTGACAGCGATTCAAATCAAATTTGTTTTACTGTTAAACATTTATAACCTATTTGTATAGAAGGCAAAAATATAGCAGGTTCCATTCACTGCCAGAATTGATCTGCTTTTCTAAAACTGCATGTTAATCACTTTTTGATGTGGCATCTACAATAGTCTCAACGCAACGAGGGATCGGACGGTGACCTATAGGCTAACAACCGCCTCCATTCAATCAATTCATTATTTTACTTCGGCTTGTGCAGGAGCGACCTCTGCTACAATACACTTTATGCCTGACAGCCCGTTTTCGAGCTCTACTGATAACCCGAAGGTCTCCTGATCGAATTTAGATGGAATGATAGAGGCCCGTGAATTTAGATTCAGGTCCACGTCTAGGAAACCCACGTGGTCTAAAATTGCGGAGTCCACCACTACGGCGTCGCGCATGATCTTATCGTGGGATTAGGGTGTCGTTTTGGCGCGGAAACCCCAACAATTATTTAAGTTGTCGGGCTTGCGCAATAAGGAAGCGATGCAGAGAATAGCTAGGTTGCTGTGTCAGATCAAGTTACTCTACAGAACCACTTTTAGCTTCACGAGAGATTATGCCTGAAAACTTGAGTCATTCCATGCCACACGTCCCTGACATCACGCTCCAAACCCTCTGATTCGTAAAGAATCATTTTAGACACTCTTTTCCCTCGTAAAGTATTTTTGGAAGAAGCAAATTTTGTTGTCCCCTTATTGTGATTGAATGTTGCCGTTGTTGGCGAAAACTTGGTTTTAAAAAAACGTACTGAAATGCACTATTAAACGGAGCATCTTGAATCTTTGTTGGTTCTTAGAAAAGCAATGGCGTTTCTTTATCCCATCACATCGGTCGCTTCCACTTCGTATTATGATGTGCAATGAGAAATCCAATGAGACAATTATCGCATATTTTGATTATTGTTTTCGAAATCTTCAAACTTACCAACACGATAGAATTGGAGGGCATGGCTTTATGAAAGGCTCTGAACTAGTAAAAAAATAAAGCCACCGACGACCAAGTAGTCCCATAGTGGAAGGAGCGAAAACATTGGATAATGCGTTGAACGACTCTTGTTCAGGCAAAGATAGATTTTTCTGTGCGGTCACAGAACAAATGAATTTCTTGTACCTTATTGAAACAGTATACATAAGAGATTAGTTTGTTAAATTGTTATTTGAATCGGGAAGAACGTTCAAGATGCCTTTTTTTCTCGCTTGAAAAATTCCGATTATACATTCGCACAGTTTCACGCCTGTTGTGCTCTAATCGCCAAGTTCGTGTTGAAGCCAACCAGAACACAACGGTTACTTCGATCACGACAGCGGTCGCGTTTCCTTATGCCCGTGTTTTGTTTCTTTTCCAAAAATATTCCACGACTGCGAATAGGGTACTAAAATGGCTGTTAGAATTTTTAGAATAGTATTGGAGGGGTTCCCGCTCAATGCAATGCCTGGGACTTTTGGCGTGCAATGTACGGGCACCGAGAATAGGGTAGCCTAGTTTTAGTAAAATATCTCACGCAGTGTAGGAGTTCACGTTATTTGAAACAGACATAGAGGCAATGAAGGATTGTTTGACTTTTAAGCAAATGTTACGAGGTTGATGGAGCTTTTATTGACTCTCCGAGTTATTCACGCCTCTAAATGAAACAAAAAACGTACCTCGTCTCTTGGTACTTGGCTGTATGCATTCATAATGCTGTGACGCGAGTATGTCGATGAAACAATGTATACGGTCACAGTACAATAATGTATCCACGGAGACGCGGCAGAATCCCAGCATATAGTACATGCCATCGAAACGCAGGAAACAGCGGTAGCTTTTATGAACTCCGTGGTTCGTTCTACTATGTCCCCTTCATTTTCATGTCCCGTCGCTCTTCGGTCTACTTCCGAGGCTGTCAAGAAGGAGATTGCGAGTCTCACTCCATACAAGATACTCCATGCGAAAAAAAACGCCTCCCGGTTCCATTGCATAGCCGTGGACACCGGCACGATCTGTTGTGGGATGATGAAAAGAGTTGAAAGAGAGGTTACAATAGTTCGGGACAGATAAACCAAAAGCATCCCGCTTAAATCCATACACAGAACAAGACAGAAAAAAGAACACTACAAAACAAACGAACAAAAACCGAACAACTTCGCTAAAATGCGTACAAGCATAGAACGAGTTGTCTTTATCGAGCATTTTTTTTCTACCTGCAGGATAGTGTTATGCGTGTGGGCTGACCATGCCACTCTCAAATTGTTTAATGAGCGTCCCCCCCCCCCCCCCCCCCCACCGAGTCTTCCGAAAAGCGTTTTTTGTGATGTCGCAAAGAAATCATAAATCATTTGGATTTAACTTCTAAAAAGCGCATTGTGACCACAGTTGGAGGAATACAAGGGATCGTCGCAGGCTGTGCAAAGAGCTACCAACAATCTTAATAAGCGCGCTGCCTCGAAAGTCGGTGATGGCTACTCACGCTTGTGCCATTCCCGGCATCTTGGATTCTTTGCCTCGACTCTTCATAGGTGCCCCAGACATTAACGAAAGCAAACAATGAAAAGCAGCACAGAAACATCACTTTTCTGGAACGTTAGTTGCTTGGAAAAACTTGGCTCATACCCACAAGGGGGGATTGGCCACACTTCCCTTATAAAATCCAAAATCAAGATGGGAGCCGACAAATGGAAATACGTAGTGCGATAGGTAGGAAGAACAGAGGAAGTGCCTCAGACAGGCTGCTTTATTGATTTTTTCTTTCCAGACTGCGATTATCAGCACGGACGCGCTCCAGTACAGGATATGACGTCAATACTAACCCCCTTAAAACTAACACGCCAGGGATGACAAGGCGCCTTTGACAAAGATAAGTCCACCTATCGGAACGTCGGCCAACCTGTCTGAGGCACTTCCTCTGTTCTTCCTACCTGTTCCTTATAAAGGAAATATGAAGGCTATGCAACATTTAAAAAAAAAACATAGAGAAGGACGAAATGTAGTGTGAACAAGAAAATGTGGATGAGGCAAAATGGTTCGAAAAGGCAAAGATAAAAGATAGAAAAAAGAGGGGAAAAAAAGGGAATTGTATCCATGAGATGGTAACACTAGCAACTTAACCTTCCGGTTGCTTGAATGAATTTATGCAGCTCAGACCGAACTGCACTGCGGCACGCGCCAAACTTGTGAATAGGCTGGAGTGCTTCTTCTCCTCATATCATGGCACACACCCAGTGGCGTAACTAGATAGGACGGCGCCCATGGCAAATGTATTTCCGCGCCCCTCATGATGGTAATTATTATTATTATTATTATTATTATTATTATTATTATTATTATTATTATTATTATTATTATTATTATTATTATTATTATTATTATTATTATTATTAGTGTTGTTGTTGTCATTATTGTTATTTATGCGCAAAAGAGCCATCTGGTTGTTTTGGGCAGGCGAATGAGCGATTTCTTGATTGATTCTTCACCACAGTGGACTAAAGCCGTCTTGCACGTCCACGCGTCGTACGACACACCAGAAGTCCCCAAGGTTAGAAAAAATGTGAAAGAAGAAATGGACCTTGTTGGTCACCTGTTGTCGTTTCGCTTTACACGAAATATGCGAAGTTCGTAAATTACATAAAACCACACAAAAGAAAACGACGAAGTAGGCATGTAAATGGTTCTGATTACATCACCATGAAATGTATTGTTCAAAAGTATTTATTGCGTACATCAAATCTGCATACTATGCTTGCATTTTTTTAATCAATGCTAATAATGTGTTCGAAAATTTGTTCCGGCAAACCTTGTCGCGTATATTATTGCCTTTTGCGACACCAGTGGTAATTGTGATCGTGAACAATGGTTGTCAAAAAAATGCGTTCTTTATATTTGACATGTAACATGGCGCACGCGCATTACGAAAGGAGCTGTCGCTCTCCGGTCACACATTTCCGCCGTCGGCTGCACTCAAGACCAGGGGTCTAAAACACGCGGCCCGCGGACCTCTTGCTATTGAACCGCGGCCCGCACGTGACTGTCTTGGATGGATGGATACAGCTTTATTAAACGTCCGGCAAGTTTTAACGCGACCCGGGCTTAGGTCTCCCACGGGGGAACGTCAAGGCCTTGCCTCAACGCCGCCTCACGGGCTTGCTGGACTGCCCACGTTTGCATGCCGAGGTCTGAGCTGCGCAGAGCGGTGGCCCACCTCGTCGACAGGGTCTCCGGAGTAACGCCATCATTCGGATAATTACACTACACTCCCACAACATGTGTTTGAGTGTTGCTGGTCCTTCCTGGCACAATTTGCACGTGTCGTCCTGATGTTTGTCCGGGTATATACGTTTTAGGTGGAACGGGTTAGGAAAGGTGTTCGTCTGGAGCTGCCTCCAGGCGACGGCCTGCCTCCTGTTTAGTTTGGGACTTGGCGGTGGGAATATCCTTCTGGAGTTAAGATATGCTTTTGTTATTTCATTATAGCTAGTGAGCCTATCCCGTTCTGTGCGAGGTGTGTTCCCTATTGTGTGAGAGGCGTGACCCTGTTCGGCGCGGCGGGTCATGTCTCGCGCCGTCAGATTCGGGAGCGCGTCACCTTCCGTGGTGACGTGAGCGGGAAACCATATGATGGTCGAGCTGGCGCTTTGGGGCCTGCCCGCTTTCGTCAGAATGGCCAGGGCTTCCTTGGAAATTCGACCTTTGGCGTAGTGTCTTATTGCTGTTTGGGAGTCACTTAGGACGACTTCGCACTCCTGATCTGTCAGGGCCAGTGCGATGGCTACTTCCTCCGCTATTTCCGAGTGTTCCGCACGTACGCTGCATGCGATTCTGGTTTTGTAGTCTGTGTCGATCACTACGGCAGTGTATTTATGGCCGTCTGGATATTCGGCAGCGTCGACAAAGCGCGCATTCCTCTCCCTGGCGAAAGAACGAAGCAAAGCCTCTGCTCTTGCCTTTCTACTGCCTCGGTTGTAGTCGGGGTGTACGTTTCGAGGTATATTTGCCACCGTAATGGTGTCCCTGATTTCGTTGGGGATTTGAATTTTCTGGCCGTGCTGGTTGTGGTAAGTTATGCCAAGCTTGTTCATAATTTGTCTTCCCGTCGTGGTGGTCGTCAGGCGTTCAAGCTGCGAAATGCGTTGTGCTTCGGCTATTCCAGGGTGTTATGGATACCCAATTGAGTGAAAAGCTCGGTGCTCGTCGATTCCGGGAGGCCCAGGGCGATCTTGTATGTTTTCCTGATGAGTGTGTTGATTTTATTCTTTTCAGCGACGTACCAGTTGTGGTAAACGGCTACATAGGCAATGTGGCTGATAACGAAGGAATGGATCAGTCGAATCACGTTTTCTTCCTTCATACCCGCGTGCCTGTTTGTTATCCGCTTTATGAGTCTCGTGGCACTGGTGACTTTGCCTTCGAGCTTCCTGACGGTTTCACCGTTAGCTCCGTTGGCCTCAATGATCATTCCGAGTATTTTGATCTTGTTAACTTTGGGGATTGAGTTTCCATCTTGGGTGTATAGGCTGATTTCCTCGTACTCCCGGGGTCTCGTGTAGCTCTTTGGCGGCATGCCTCTACGCGTGGGCCGGTAAATCAGTAGTTCAGACTTGCTCGGGGGGGCATTTGAGTCCCGTTCCCTGGAGGTAATCTTCGACTTTGTGAATAGCCGTTTGCAATGCGTACTCAATTTGTCCGTCACTGCCGCGTTCCGCCCAGATGGTGATGTCATCTGCGTACAGCGCGTGGTGGATTCCTTCGATTTCCTGTAGTTTGCTGGGGAGCCCCAGCATGACGAGGTTGAACAGGAGGGGAGATATAACTGAGCTCTGGGGGGGGTGCCTGTGCTTCCCTGGGTCCTTTCTTCGGACTCGTGGTCGCCGACCAACAGGGTGACTTTGCGGTCGTTGAGAAAGTCCTTCACGTAGGTGTAGGCCCTTTCTCCCAGGTTCAGGTTAGAAATTTGTTTTAGGATCGAGTCGTGAGAGACGGTGTCGAATGCTTTTTGAAGGTCCAGCCCCAGGATAGCTCTGGTATTTCTTGTATTGTCATCAAGGATCTGGTTCTTGAGTTGTAACATCACGTCTTGCGTGGACAGGCGGGATCGAAAGCCTACCATGGTGTGGTGGTAGGCCTCTGTCTCTTCGAGATAGCTGTCAATACGGTTCAGGAAAGCGTGTTCCATTACCTTGCCCACGCACGACGTGAGAGAGATTGGGCGTAGATTCTCCAAACTCGAGGGTTTTCCCAGCTTGGGTATGAGGACTGCCTTGGACCTCTTCCACTGTTGCGGGATGCGGCCTTCTTTCCAACACTTATTGATATATTCTGTGAGTTTGGTGATGGATCTGTCGTCCAGGTTTCTGAGCGTTTTGTTGTTAACTCTGTCCGGTCCCGGGGCTGACTTGCCGTTGAGTCTGTGGAGTGCCGTTCTGATATCCGCCTCATTGAAGTCTTCGTCTAACCTGGGGTTCGGACTGCCGGTGTACCCGCCATGCTCGATGGTCGGTAGTTGCGGAAGGTACTTGTCGAATAATTTCTGGACGATTTGCTTCTCGCTCGCCGACCCTTTCTCTCTGTGCAAAAGTCTTTGCATGTCATCTCTTTGCTTGGGTTTGCTTTGGGTTTCACCAAGCAGGTGCCTCAGCAGACGCCACGTACTTCCATTGTGGAGTTGGCCATCTGCGGCGTTGCAGACTTCGTCCCACTGTTGCTTACTCAGGGTTTTGCAGTGTTCTTCGATTTGTTTATTAAGTTCGGCAATCTTTTTCCTTAGCTGCCGATTGAGTCTCTGGCCTTTCCATCGGGCTTGTATGGATTTCTTGGCTTCCCAGAGGTGGGCGAGGCGACTATCTATCCTCTCCGTTGGGCTTTCAGGAGTGATGGCTTGCGTGGCCTCTCCGACGTCTCTGGTCAAGTCCGCGATCCATGAGTCAATGTCTCCTATCGGCTCATCGTCTAGCCTGACGTCCCGGAGCTTGCGGAATTTGTCCCAGTCTGTCCATTTGAAGCTTTTGACCGGGGGAGTGGTTCCCGCTCGGGGTATCTTGATCTCGATAATCATGTGGTCGCTCCCCAAGTCTTCCAGGGTGTTTCGCCATGTAGCCCTTTCGATGTTTTTGATCATTGTCAAGTCCGGTGTGGTATCTCTTGCAACCGAGTTGCCCGTTCGCGTTGGGGCGCTCGGGTCTGTGATGAGCGTATATTCCAAGTCTTGCGAGTCCTGCCATAAGTTTCTGCCCTTGGTTGTGCTGTGGCCGTATCCCCAGGTATAGTACGGAGCGTTGAAGTCTCCACCCACAATCAAGGGGTTCACACCGGCGAGCTCGGACGCCTTTCTGAGCAAGGAGAGGAAACGCTGCCGTCTTTTGGATGGGTTGCTGTATACGTTTAGAAAGAAAATGCTATTCTTTCGCGTTAGGTTAGGAATTATCTCTATCATAAGATGCTCGGCCTGCGAACCTTTATTCTGGTGTTCTACGGGTACTAGACCCTTTCTGATCAGCGTGGCGATGCCTCTATCTTTCTGAAATTTAAGGGCGAGCGCGTGGTAGCCCGGGATGTTGGCCGACGCGCCCACAGTTTCTTGTAGCATTATAACGTCGGGTTTGGGTTGGATGTTTCTTACATATTGTTGTAGGACCAATTTTTTCCCGGCTAGACCTCTGCAATTCCACTGCCAGACCAATAGCTCCTTATTGTGTCTGGTCATCTTGGGGTGTTAAATAGGGAGCTGTTGAGAATGTGGAGCAACGCGCGGGGCGCGCATCCATCATGGGAGCGTCCGGGATTGGGACGTGATTTATGCTGTGAGATGCCGCGTTCGGCTCTGGTGATAGCGACAGGGTCGGTGCCCGCATCGCACATTCCTCGAGCTTTGCTACCCTAGCCGTGAGACCGGACAAGGCCAAAGACAGGTTTCCCACTGCGTTCTGCAGTTCGGTGAGCATGGCTTTAATTTCAGATCTCGCCTGTTCGGCGCGGCTAGGTTCTTGGCTTTGCACGGCTCGCTTCTTCGCAGGCGGTGTTGCTGCGTCCTGATCCTCGCCGTTGTTGCTGGGAGCAGGTGTGCTAACGGGAGTAGGTCTAGGGGTTTGGGCGGGCGTCGCTACATTTCTCAGTTCGCGAACCTCTAGAGTAAGCTGTTGTACTAGGCTCCTGAGCATCGCGTTCTCGCGTTTCATTTCTGCGATAACCTCGTTTTCTATGGCATTCGTGACTCGCGGTTCTGAGGCCGCTTCCCCGGAGACCCCACGCTTAGGCGCGCCCTTGACCTTGTCTGCCCAGCTCACCGATTCGGGGAGGGCCGGATCCTCCTGGGTGCTTTGGTGGCGTCGGCTAGATCGCGACCCGACGCGGCCCGGTCCCGGGGTCCTGCTGCGGCCTCTGCTTCTCGACCGGCTCTGCTGGCGGGAACCAGGGACCCCGGTTGTCGTCGTCGAACTGGAGCGGCCCCGGCCTCTGGATAGGGACCTTGACTTGTGCTGTTGGGGGGTTAGCTCTCCACCGGGTTCCTTGACCGCCTGGAGTTCTGCTTCCGCTTCCGCTCTCTTTCTTTCCCATCTGCGTTTCTTGACAATATACGGGGTCTTGAACTTTGCTCGACAGTACTTGTCCGCTGTGAGGTGTTCCCCTCCGCACAGGCGACATTTTGGTGTGCACTGGTGATTGGGGTCAGGGTTCTTTGCGCCGCAGCCCCTGCACATCTTGTCCGTTGGATTTGGGCAAACGTCCATACGCTGGCCCAGTCTACCGCACTGGTGACAAATGTCGACCTGCTTCCTGTACAACGAGCAGCGAAGCAGAGTGCCTCCATACCTGACAAGGGTGGGCACTTTTGGGCTTTCGAAGGCGATGATGACTGTCGTAGTGTTGCTAAGACGCTTGGCCGCTAGGGCTGTCGGGTTCTTTGCATTAACGATCTTTGTGTTAATGGTCCTGGCGTCTTCTTCGAGAGGTATGCCTCGGATGACTCCCTTGACCGTATGATCGGGTGCCGTTTCGTACGCGTTGACCTCGTATTGACGGTAGCCGATTCCGATGGCCTCGAGCTTTCTGTATTTTTCTGCGTTGGTACTACTGGGTGTGCTGATAACAACAATGTTCTGCTGGGTGTTGGGGCAGACGATATCTTCGCTGGCGTCTTGGTCGGACACTCCAGCATCCCGGTAGACAGCCGACGCAATCCTGACTGCACCGATCGCTGCGATGTTGAGACCACCCTTGGGTCTTACGACGATCTTGAAGTCGTTCCTCGGTAGAGCCGGCATTCTGCTGGCCTTCAATAGTTGTTGTTTTATATTACGAGGGCGTCCCGCACGTTGTCGACCATCGCCCTCAACGGCGCGAGAGTAGACGCTTTCCTTAGAGCTAACACTCGATGCACTGGGGCCGGACCGGTATTTGGAGCCGATCGTGCACCAGTCGGCATCCCCACGGAATTCTTCGGGAGTGATCTCCTCTCCTTCGACTTGGACCTCCATGCTTGGCGAAAAACAATCGGGCCTCTAGGGCTTGGGTATTGTTCGGCCTGGCCAGCGGGAAACGCCTTGGCTGACCAGGCGCGCGTTCGTTAAGCTTAACGCGGCGTCGACGTTTCTCCAGTGAAAAATCTTCGTATGGCGTCAAAAAAAGCGTCTCCCACCTTGAAACTTGATAGCAGCAGGTTCCGGGTCGCTTGCTGCGTCTGATGGTGCAAAAAATACCAGGGCGAGTTTCCAAAAAAGCTTCGAAATCTTCCAAAAATGACGGAGCCGACTTGAGGTGCGTCTGCTCCCATCGGCGAACACAGCGCCCTCCCCGTGACTGTCTTCGTCGCATTTTTTTTTTCCTGTTGAGTGCGGTCATGAGCTACACAGGCATGAGTTGTCTAGAGCATTTTTTTCTTGAGGGAACCTCTGCGGTCAACATGTGTTGACCGCAACCATGAACAAAAAAAAAGAAAACTATATTTCAGAGTCGGCGTCCAGATTTTAGTCATTCTGGAGGTAGATATATGTTTTTGGAATCCCGGTGACAAATCGCTTTCAGAAATGACCCATATGGAAAGATATTTAAAATGGCAATGTTAGTCCTTTGAAACATTAGCCTTGTTGTGTGTGTGTTTTGGGCCTCATCCTGAGGTGAAAACAGCGCACACTTGACACGGACCGACAGAGAATAGACAAGACACAGGCGCTGACTAACAACTGAAGTTTTATTGTTCATACGCCATGAAAATATATAGCACGTATCAACAACAACAACAAAAAAAAAGGATTGGGGAGCGGCACAGTAAAAGGAGCAAGGCTTGATAAAAGAGCACACTCACAGCAGTTTACCAAGAGGGATCATGATTATGTAGCCCCTGATAGGAAGGCTAGCTCCTTATCTAAAAGGGCTATTGATGGGGTGCTGACACAGCTATCCTGTAGGGTAACAATGTTTTGGGCTTCTACAATTTCTCTGATCATTTTATCACCGGACCTGCGCAGTACTCTCGTGCTGTTGAATTGAGGCGAGCATTCACAATCTCGGCAGTGGATGCCCAGATGTCCTGAGATTCGCACGGTCACATTATACTTATGTTCTAACAATCTTTTATTAAGGCATCGGCCCGTTTGGCCGACGTAAGAGCGTCCGCAAGTCAGGGGAATAGAATAAATGACTCCCTCAGCACATGGCACGAACTGATCTCGATGATTAGTGGTGCAGCCGACATTCGTACGATCCATCTGATTCACTCGTTTGCACAGACTTGACAAGCGGTCAGGAGCTGAAAAAAGAACGTGTATCCCATTTCTGTTACCTATCTTTCGCAGGTTGTGCGAGATGCCATGTACGTAGGGAATGACTGCGCACTTCTTATCTTTGTCTCTTACTTGAGTCTTTCTCGTCCTTAACATTGTCTCCGCCACTGAGGATAAGAGACTTATCGGGTACCCAGCCTGTAGTAGACGGCACTTCTGGTTCAAAAAACTATCTTCTAGCTTATGCTCGCACGATTTCTTGATGGCACTGGTGAAGCACGAATGTATTATGCTGCGCTTGACCAACTTCGAGTGGGCTGAATCGAAGGGAAGGAGTGGTTTTTTTGCCCGAGGCTCAAAGGCCCAACACACATGATTGCTGTTAAAATACACACCTAATTCTAAAAATCGTATGGAACCATTGGATGGCAGTTCGTGGGTGACAATCAGGGGGTTTAAAACACTAGAAAAAAGAGAGAGAATACTTGGAGCCTCAATTGGGACGGCTTCCAGTCGGCACTCGAGGAATACAAGGTAATCATCGACAAATCTAAATACTCGTTTTACAATGCTGTCTTGAAAGGACCTGTTTAATACTCTGTCATGCATGGCCAGAAAAAGGTCACTCTTACGTCGGCCAAACGGGCCGATGCCTTAATAAAAGATTGTTAGAACATAAGTATAATGTGACCGTGCGAATCTCAGGACATCTGGGCATCCACTGCCGAGATTGTGAATGCTCGCCTCAATTCAACAGCACGAGAGTACTGCGCAGGTCCGGTGATAAAATGATCAGAGAAATTGCAGAAGCCCAAAACATTGTTACCCTACAGGATAGCTGTGTCAGCACCCCATCAATAGCCCTTTTAGATAAGGAGCTAGCCTTCCTATCAGGGGCTACATAATCATGATCCCTCTTGGTAAACTGCTGTGAGTGTGCTCTTTTATCAAGCCTTGCTCCTTTTACTGTGCCCCTCCCCAATCCTTTTTTTTGTTGTTGATACGTGCTATATATTTTCATGGCGTATGAACAATAAAACTTCAGTTGTTAGTCAGCGCCTGTGTCTTGTCTATTCTCTGTCGGTCCGTGTCAAGTGTGCGCTGTTTTCACCTCAGTATGCTCAACCAACTAGCTCGAGATGTGTTATTCAAGCTCATCCTGAGTCTATATCGACCAAATGACAGTGATGCCATCTCATGTAGACACCATAACCCGTTTACATGAGACATCAAACGCAAAATATTGAGCTCTATTAGCAGAAAATGAAATGTCATTGTAGCTTACCGCCTCACTGAAGCCGACAGTGGAGTCGATGCTCGTGACCGCCTTCTCCCCCGAGGTAGTGGGTAAAACATAAGCGTATAGATCTTTTCTGGTGCAACTCTCCTGCTTGGGCGTCGGATACGCACAGTCAGTTAGGGACTTTAAAGGTACGCTAACTATAAATATGAAGTAGAGGTGGAATGTGCAGAGGCATTGAAGAATGCGTGCAGTTTTGGTTGGGTGTGAAAACATAATTATTAGTGGAGATGATGCGGAGACCGAATATCCCTTACTCAGTTTCTCTCGCCCGAGACTCAGTGCTGAAGGAATGCCTTCCCGAACCTGCTTGCTCTCAGCGAATCAGAAAGCGACATCACACGTCACCACGTGCGCAATTGGCCGCTGCTTAACCGCGGTGCAGTGAAGCCGCGGCTATCATGATTGCCGCGATGGATGTGGTTGCAGACTTTGAACCTCGCAGCGAAGATCTCAACATGGAAGCAGGATTGCATTTCAGTGAGTCTGCAATGATCCCCCCGCGCAATCACGGCGGCGGCAGCTCTTTCTGCGTGTGAAGCCTGGCGATGCGTCGTTTTCGTCGACGGCATGCGAGGCGTCCGATTGCGAAATACTGTTTATCTACACGTGTATATAATTTTTCGTTTTTATTAATGACGTTTGCCTTTCGGAGAACTCGAGCAGAGGCGCCATGGTGTAAAGAGAGTCGCAGCAGAGCAGTGAGAGCAGGGCCGTGCAGGGCCACTCAATCCGCCTTGGAATGCGGCGCGCATCCGAAGAGCGGGAGGGCACCAGTGAGAAGAAATGTACCAGGACATCAAAACCATCGAAGCCCCATAGTTCTCTTCGGGACAGCAGCAGAACACGTGTGAAATCCTACGTAGAATCGCTGCGAGGCTCGCTCGTATAAACGACGTCAATATCACTGCGTTCCGGCCATGGTTCAGGCTACAGCTGGATGCTGTTATACTGCCACTGCGCTCACCGGCACGCGAACGCGAACAGCGGCAAGCATTAGCAATGGCACGGTGCGCGCCGTCCAGTCATCACTGTGTACATGCGCGCTGCTGCCAAACAGGGCTAATGCGCTCCTGTCAATGGCGATGACTGGACGGCGCGCACTGTACGATTTCTAATACTCTTCGTTGTTCGCGTTTCATTTGACACCGATTGTACATGTATATATCCTTCTGTTTTTCGCAATTTTCTCGCTTGTTAAAGCTGAGCTCAAAGTAATAATGGCAAGAATGTGATCGTAATAGGATTATTTGCCATTGCAGTTCTACTTCCTGTATTTCTTTAGTGCTATTGTGCACGAGGCCCACCACTGCAGACACGGGCGCTGCAGTCGACATGCTATGACATTACGATCACGTGATGCCACCATGCTTCATAGAACCTTGCTCTAAAGACTGTAATTCGTCTCCCGCGTTACTCATCAATTCAATGTCATCAGCGAATCGCAGGTTACTGAGATACTCTCTATTAACTCTTATCCCTAACTCTTCCCAATCTAGGGCCCTGAAAACCTCCTGTAAACACGCGGTGAATAGCATTGGAGAGATCGTGTCTCCCTGCCGTACGCCCTTCTTTATTGGGATTCTGTCGCTTTCTTTATGGAGGACTATAGTGGCTGTGGATCCGCTGTAGATTTCTTCCATTATGTTTATATAGGCTTCGTCGATGCCCTGATTCCACAGTGCCTGCATGACTGCTGATGTCTCCACCGAATCAAATGCCTTCTCGTAATCTATGAAGCCTATGTATAGGGGTTGGTTTTATTCCGCGCATATCTCTATCACCTGATTGATAGTATGAATATGGTCTGTTGTTGAGATGCCTGTACGAAATCCTGCCTGGTCCTTTGGTTGATTGAACTCTATAATGTCGTATTAATTCTGTTAGCAATTACTTTTGTAAATAGCTTGTAGACAACGGACAGTAAGCTGATGGGCTTGTAATTTTTCAGGTCCTTGACGTCCCCTTTCTTATGGATCAAGATGATGTTGGCATTCTTCCAAGAATCTGGTTATGATTACTGAACTGGATACGGAAAGTAGAAGAGTAGGTCTGAAAATTAATATGCATAAAACTAAAATAATGTGGAACAATCTTGCAGAGAACAGCGCTTTGCGATAGGTGGCGAGACACTGGAAGTTGTAAAGGAGTACGTCTCCTTAGGACAGGTAGTAACCGCGGAGCCGAACCATGAGAGTGAAATAACTAGAAGAATAATGATGGGATGGGGCTCATTCGGCAAGCATTATCAAATCATGAATAGTAATCTACCACTATCCCTCAAGAGGAAGGTATATAACAGCTGCATCTTACCGGTACCTACCTACGGAGCAGAAGCCTGGAGACTTACAAAGAGGGTTCAACTTAAACTGAGGACGACGCAGCGAGCGATGGAAAGGAAAATGATAGGTGTAACTTTAAGAGACAGGAAGAGAGCAGAGTGGGTCAGGGAACAAACGGGGGTTAAGGATATCATAGTTGAAATCAAGAAGAAGAAATGGATATGGGCCGGGCACGTAGCACGTCGGCAGGATAACCGCTGGTCATTAAGGGTAACTGACTGGATGCCAGGAGACGGAAACGCGTGAGGGGGGAGACAGAAAATTAGGTGGGTAGATGAGATTAAGAAGTTTGCAGTTATAACGTGGCTGCAGAAAGCACAGGACCGGGTTGATTGGCGAAACATGGAAGAGGCCTTTGCCCTGCAGTGGGCGTAGACAGGTTGATGATGATGATGATGATGCTCTAAAGACGGAAAGCCGGCGGCCTGAGCGCGTTTTTTTCTTTGAGTATCCCGCTTTAATTCAGCCCCGTTTCAGAACCATTTCATATGTGCTGGCATCTAGAACCCACAAGAGCTCGGAAAGCGTGACCAATGTTTTCGGTGGGGCTGTGTGCCACAACTATTGCACCGCGCATGCACAAGACCAGGGTACGTGTAGTTTCACACTTACGGTTTTACTTCACACTTACGGTTTTACTTCACACTTACGGCTTTGCTTCAAGGAGAACGAACATCACGATGCATGGCTGATAAAGCTAGCTTAGAAGGGGCAAGGAGCCGAAGTCCCGCGCACGTGTTTGCAGCAAGCACTTGGTCGGCGGACTAGGAATCTAAATGTTAATTTGGTGACAGTGAGCTCAGACGTGACACCTCCCTTTCCACGTGAAGACGCCCACACCTCGAAGTCTTCTCAAAAGTTACTTCGGGGACGACATTCCTCATAGTCAACCCCATCCTACGCACGCTGGTCGGAGAAAATGTCGTGGGCAAAGACCGATACACAGAGAAAAAGGAAGAGGGGTGACGCAATTTGATGGAATAAAGCAGTCTGTGAACGAGTTTCTGATTTGAAAAAGATAAGAAAGAAACCTTGCAGGAAAGCCCACACTCAGCTTTTTCATTTCGTCATTTCATCCCGACGTCTGCCCATGAAAGCTCGCCGTAAGCTTGGAGACTGACATTTCTGGTGAGTTGGTATAGCTTCTCGATCGCAACCCTTCAGCAACAAGACCGTGGGCAGCGTTTTCCCTTTCCGATTTTCGCTATACGGTTATATACTTGTAGAAGTACCGAGGTGGTTTGGGCCGAACCAGAAGAAAACGAACATTTCAAGCGATAATTTCAGTGGTGAAGCTAGAAGGAGGTTTGGCAGGTTGAACCTCCCACCACCCCGATATTATTACATTCTGTATATGTGTATATATGCGCATACATACGAACACATGTCAGATCACATAAAAGGGAAGTCAGAACCCCAGAACAAAAGCTTTTGTCTACGACCCTGGATACTGTACGTTCATGTTTAAAGTCGTGCTTATGCGGAAATAGGCTTACACTGACCTATTTATCTTATTGCTCTTCATGGGCTTGGATATGAGAAAGGAAACATCGAGAGAACGAGAGGCATTCAGAAGTCGTGGCGCGGAGACGTGCTCTTGCAAATGCTGCAGAATATAGCGCAAGGCTTCACCACCGCGAGATCAATTTCAAGACAGATAATAGTCTGAACCAAACGAAAAAAAAATGCCCCCCCACCTCCCCGAAGGGAATCGTGAGGAAATGCGAATGCATTTCGCGCGTGCTTCACTCCAATTATATATGGTGGTTG
Organism: Rhipicephalus appendiculatus; assembly: GCA_030522465.1. NCBI lineage: Eukaryota > Metazoa > Arthropoda > Arachnida > Ixodida > Ixodidae > Rhipicephalus > Rhipicephalus appendiculatus. The sequence continues at coordinate 20,818 of JALIZH010024562.1, forward strand.
TGGTTCGAAGAAGGAAAAGGCGCCTAATTTCTGCAGCCCGGTCGGGAGCACTGCGCAGAGCCTTTTTTTTTCTTTTTCTTGTTTTTTAAATTTTTTTTATTTATTTTTTTTAATTTTTTTTTCATATATAGCTCCGCCGAGCTCCGCCGAGCTCCGCCGCAGTCCGCTTTTAGTTAACGCGCACGCTGCGAATTTTTATTGTTCAACAACGCACAGGAGAAACCTCCCACCGGCACCACCTTGGAGGTCAAGATTCATTGCCATATATACGGGGTGGCCAGTGAACGGTTGTGCAGCGCGAGCAGTCGGTTTTTTCAACCAAGAAACTCGCTAGCAGACGCTGCCTGTGTCGGCGTCGCGAGGCGAGAGAGGGAGAGGGGGGGAGCGTAGGAGAGGAGAGAGAGAGGGGGGGCGCGCATGCGCAGTGGGAGTGTGAACGCTGCGGGCAGAGATGCCTAGAGAAGAGAGGGGGGAGCGTAGGAGAGGAGAAGAGGTGGGACGCGCATGCGCAGTGGGAGTGTGGACGGCGCGGGCAGGGGATGCCTAGAGGAGAGAGGGGGGCAGCGTAGCAGGGGAGAGGAGGGGAGGCGCATGCGCAGTGAGGGTGTGGTTGCCGTGGGGAGGGATGCCTAGAGGAGGGAGAGAGGAGGTTTTTTATTTTTATTTTTTTTAAAGGGTTTGCGCATGCGCAGTAAGGGTGGTCACGCCGCACACCACCACCACCGGATTAAGCTTCGCCATAAGATGCTTCACATCTAACACCTGCCGGCGCGCACACCTCCTCAACCTATCCTCCTGCTCCTCCTCCGCGGACAACGCCAACGCCGGATGCCTGACATAGCCCGACTATGAAATGCATTCGCATTTAAAAGGCACTGCTGCTTACGCAGACAAAGCGCGGACAAATTGAATGTCGGAAGTCAGAGGCTCCCAGCTAGAAGATTGTGTTTCGTTCGTTGAAGGAAATAAGCACCATTTAACTAGTCAAATGTCTGTAGCCTTACGGGTTGTACCAGGGGAGAAGGTGAGAAAGGGGGGCGTTGGTACAGTCTGGAGGCACGCCCCCCACTGGTTTTGAACCTGTAGGGGCGACCAGTGGCGTAGCCAGAAATTTTTTTCGGGGGGAGGGGGGGGGGGTTCAACCATACTTTATGTATGTTCGTGCGTGCGTTTGTATGTGTGCGTGTATATATATACGCAAGCAAAATTGAAAAATTTCGGGGGGAGGGGGGTTTGATCCCCCCCCAACCCCCCCCCCTTGGCTACGCCACTGGGGGGCAACCTTTCCACGGGGCGCGGGGCGCTAGCGCCCCGTTTATGTCCTCAGGAAGTCCACGAGGGCACGTTGGGCGGACTCGGCTCGGCGGCCCCTCCCAAGTGGCGCCCGGGGCACTTGTACCCCCCTTGCCCCCCCCCCCCCCCTAGTTACGCCACTGCACACACCCAACGCAGAAGATTGGCCAAGAAGTAAGTCAATTTTTTCCAGTATTTTCTTTAATATATTACTCGTAGAAGCTACAGTTAATTAATTTAATGAATTGAAGTGTGAAGAAGTAGCGCGTTCGGGAACTTCTTCGTTGGAACTTCTACTGTTACGAATCATCTCACTACAGCTCAATATAGCTATTCGATACGCTTTCTACGGAGAGAACTAGACACTGTAGGGGGGTTTGTTTTAAGGACAATTCATAATTTTTAATAAACATTCTATGACAGACAAGCTGCTGTCTTCTTCGCAAAAGAACTTAATGTCGAGGCGGGAATAGCTTACCGCAGATAAAGTGAACATGAAGTGATTGAGCACGTCAATCAATGAAGTGACTGGTGATTAAAAAACTCGTTATTAATTGTTTCTAATTGTTCATCTTAGGGCACTTGCTTATATTGGAAAGTAGTAGAAGGTGACAACTGAAGCCGTGTCTATTTTTCAAAAGAGTAATAGCTGCACGTAGTTAGGAACACTCGTCATCGAATTTTAATTGCGATATCGAAACTGACCGAACCCGGAGCGCAGGAAACACAGCCACGTTGTTACGTGAGACCCTGTGGCGTAGGCAGAAATTCCGCTCGAAGCCGGGGGGGCGGGGCGCACACATGTTAATACAGAAGGTGTGTTTCTTAGACAATAGAAATTTTTTTATATTGCCACGCGCTTCATTTACTGTATTCGGTTTCCGCCCACAAAGACTATCAACAGTACTCGGCGCAGACCGCGCCTTAGTATTCCAGAAGCTTCTCGGTTGTAGTGGATCATTTTGTTAAGATTGCACGCAAGACGCTAACACTCAAGATTATTCTAGATCTTGCGCGACGACTAGTGATAAGGCTAGAATGTTCGACGCGTGATTTATAAAAGCCGGGGCGTTCCAACGATGTTCAGTTGATCGACGGCCGACGCTCTATTCGCCGCTATCAGTGACAGCGTTTATTGCTGTAATTTCACCTTCCGTTTACCGGCCACAAGTTCGGCCATATAAAGAGTTCCATCTTGGACTACTGTCTGCTGCCTTCGTCAACGTCACGACCACGTGACATCCGGTGGAGGTGTTGCTCCTTTCATGTACCGGACGCCCCCGTCAAGCCGTGAACCCAGCCCACGTCGTGAAGAAGACACCGACACCATCAGTGACAGTCGAGCCAGCCGCAGGCTGAAAGGACTACCCTCGCAGCACGGACTACTGCCGGACAAGCCGAAAACTACGGCAGCGAGGACGAAAGGCACGATGACCACTGCCGTGTCCCCTGCAACCATCGTGATGCAGCCACCCAGAGAGCCACCGAGCTTCCACGCATCGCCTAGCGAAGACCCCGAAACGTGGCTAGACGCACGAACGAGTCGCGACCTTTAAAGGGACTGTCTACCGCCCTTCATCGCTTTCCTGTTTTGTGTCGCAATAAAAAACGTACCGTCTGAAGTGCCCAACCTTGCAGCGGTTTCTGTCGAAAGTGAGTAGAAATTTTTAAAACAGAATTTTGCGATCTGCGTTCGGTCTTCTTCGATTGGTGGGATGAATGCCAACAACACTGCTTGGTGGAGGCGATGACAATTGTAGTGCCGGTGAAAGTCGAAAACTGAAACCACGTGCAGTTTTTGCAGGCTTCATCAATTTTTGTTTAATAATAAAACAAATACCGTAGTGGTCGTTTAAAGCACACAAATTGTCAGATAATTACCACGGTTTTTCCAGCTTTGTTTATTCAGCCTGAAAAACCACCGCAGTCGAGAGGAAAGGTTGGCCTGTTCCCGCAACACTAGTACGCCGACGTGGTGAAACGAACTGTAGTGGTTCCACTCATGTCAAACCTGCTACAAAAACGAAAGGAACAGAAGGTTCCGGCTGTCGTTCAGTTATGTTTAGGTGTTCTGTGCTGCATATGCGATATCAGAGCCAGCATGGACGCCTTAGTGAAGCTGAAGGTGATGGCAAAATCATCAATGCAGAACCTCGGTGAATACTGGTGTGCACTTTACGCATGAGGACTCGCGCAACGTTACTAGATTACGTTGGACTCACGGGCACGGTTCGAAAATTGCGTGAAGTCAGTTGCTATCCGCCGGATACTTTTTTTTTATTTTGTAACGAGTGGCGCTGGACGCAGTGCTCGCGTTTCCCCGCCGTAGGCAGGCATGCAGGCAGGCGAACGCGCCGCCGGCAGCGCCACCGGGCGCCTCTTTGAAGGCGTGAGAAAAAAAGCAAAAAATTACTTTCTGGCGCAACCTAAAGCTGCCTCAAGTGCGTAAAACACAATTTCAAATTATACATGTTTGTTTTTAAGCAAAATGAGTCTACCTCGCGGATTTCTTGTCCTGCCAATAGATTGAACCACATCGCTGTTTGATGACGCTAGCGGTCATTCTTTGTCGACTTTCAACGTCGAATTAAAATTATAATTATTTTTTATGGGTCAAAAGCATGCTCGTTGCCGCCGATGAAATGAATGATCTTCTCATTTTCTCCACAATCAGAAAATTTTTTCCGAGCGGTAGACAGTCCCTTTAAAGGGACCCTGAAACGGTTTTGACGATTTTGTACAAACACATTGAGCCAGTAGACCAAGTCCTAAGGCTCATTTACAGACTAATTTAAGCTATCTGCGTTCACTGTGTAATTGATTACAACGCTATAAAGCTGCGAATCGCTGCAGATCACTGCGGCTCAGCCCAACGCGTTTTCAACCGCCCCTCCCGAGTATGACACGCATTCTGCGCACGATCTGATTGGCTGCGGTGTGCGCGCACGAAATATTGGCTGGTAGGGTGGCGGCACCTGTCGGAGCAGATATAAACCACTCCGCGATGTCTCTGTTGCCAGACGGCGTGCGTGCTGCCGGGCGCACTGGGCTATGGCCTCCGAGATTGCACGCAACCTGTCGGCGTGCAATCTCGGAGGTCATCACTGGGCGAAGCTCAAATCGTCGAGTGTGCTCACGTGAGCTCTGCGATCGCCAGCGATGCCAGCGTGTCTCATGAGTTGAGGAGGCAAGGCAGGGGTGAGAAGGAGGGTATGATATAATTGGCCGTAGCCGCCTTGGTACACGGCGTGCAGCGAAATTTGTGGTGCCAATGGTTCGGTGATGCTCTAGCCTAAACGCTGACAAAGCTTCAAATAACCGTTTCAGGGTCCCTTTAACAACTGGGACTCCGAGGAAAAACTGCGCCGCGCCTACTTCTACTTTGAAGACGCCGCGAGGACGTGGTTCGAGAACCGTGAAACCCTCTTTCGGACGACGTTCCTAAGTAGCTTCACGAGCGTCGTCCGCAAGGAACGCGCCGCAACTATCCTGGAAACACGTGTGCAGCTTCCCAATGAAAACATTGCAATCTACACAGAGGAGATGACCCACTTGTTTCGCCACGCCGACCCCAACATGACTGAAGAGAAGAAAGTGAGCTTCCTAATGAGAGGTGTCAAGCAAGAACTCCTTGCCGGATTGATCAGGAACCCACCGAAGACGGTGGCAGAATTCGCGTCCGAAGCCTCGACAATCGAGAAGACGCTCGAGATGCGCACACGGCAATACAACCGCAGCTTCTCGGTTTCAAGCTAGGCCGTCGTCCAAGCACTAGGAACCGTCGACCTGCGTGAGACGATCCGAGTGATCGTGCAAGAGGAGCTGCGAAAAATTCTACCTTCAGCGCAGCCTCAAGTGGATTCCATCGCTGACGTCGTACGCCAAGAGATCCAGCAATCACAGGGCATTCCGCAGCCTCCAGAGCCGCAGCTGCAAGCCATGAGCTATGCTGCTGCAGCCCGCCGTCACGCTCCTCCTCCACGTCCACGCCAAGACACCGCATCGCCGCAGTACCGTCACTAGACATCGCCGCCACCGCCACCGACGCCATACCGCCCACCGACGCTATACCGCCCACCTGCCGGCCAGCGCAACGCTCCGAGGAAGACTGACGTTTGGCGCGCCTCTGACAACCGCCCGCTCTGCTACCACTGCGGGGAGGCCGGCCACACGTACCGCCGCTGCCAGTACCGCCAGATGGGGCTACGCGGATTCGCCGTCTAGAGTTATGCCTAGTTCACACTGAAGAATCCGCTGTCTACAGCGAGCGGAATTCTCTTGCCGCCGAAACACAGCGTCGTTCGCACTGCACGCCCACCGCGCCGCCGAAAAACGCCGAATTAAGGCCTGACCACACGTGCCCGTTGCAGCGCGTCAGCGCGTGGCTTTTTGACGCGGCGTCGCGCCCTCTCCCCTATAGAGAGGGCGTGCAGCTTTGCGTAGCCACGAGCCCTCTCTGCCCATAGGGAGAGGGGGTGACGCCGCGTCAAAAAACCACGCGCTGACGCGCTGCAACGGGCACGTGTGGTCAGGCCTTTAGGGTTCCTCGATGCGCGCGCTCCCCTCCTCCGCCGTGGAGGGTGGAGACAACAGCGTCGTCTGCTACGGCGTCCGCCATTACGATGCCCTCTCCGCAGGCCACCTATAGCCACGATAGGCAGCCAACGGGCGTCGCGCGGCTGCATGCAGAGTTCGTTGTGTCAAAACGAGTGCTACTCAAACAACATGACAAAAATACAAAGTTTTCGCATAGGGAGTGTGAAAAATACAAAGTTTTCGCATAGGGAGTGTGAAGGTCTCAGATTTCTATTCTCTAATGTTTATTTTTAAAGCGACATTAGCAGCTGGAGTTGCTCGCAGCAGAAAACTACCGTCCACGCCAGCCGCGTTAACACCTTCAGTTAGCATCTTCTTGGGCTAGTCGGTAACTTTTTATATTGGTGAAAGATGCGAAACACACGCACCCAAGTCCCATGGCCTTTCATTGTGTCTGTGTGTTTTGTGCCTTCCACGAAAGTGTAAAAACACTTTGCCTGCCGCGCGAAAAAAATAAAAAAAAAACCACGTGCTGTCATGAGAAAAGGGAAAAACTGAGTGCACACCGTATTTTCAGATCTTGTTTTCGAATTATTCATCAGCTACCCCATTTACGGACCGCACCCTGCAACGCACAATTGATCTATTTTACCTTACTGAGAATAGCAGATGGGCAAAAAAAAATTGTTGAATACATATCATACTATTTGGGGCTCTACATGCGGTTTTTATGGCATTAAGTCACGAAAATTTATGGCATTAAATCATGCACACACGTACACGCACGCCATGGCACGCACGCGTAAACACGCACACGCGTATAAACACACACGCACACATGCACGCACAATCATGTGTACATGCGCACACGCACAAACACGCACGTACGCGCACACGCACGCCTGTACACGCGCTCACAGACACACACGTACACGCACGTATACGTATACACACGCACACTCACACAGGCACGCAGATATGCACTCACGCACACGCATTCGCACATACGCACACACACACAGGCTCGCACTCACATATACACACGCATGCGCGTGCGTGCACACACACGTACACATAAGTACAACCACACACGCACGCACACACACGTACACATACACACTCACCGACATGCATGCGCACACACGTACATACACACGGGCACGCGCACACACACGCACGCACACTCGGCAACGCACGCACACACAGACACGCACGCGTACACGCACAATCATGCGTACATGCTCACAAACACAGACGTACACGCACACACACACACGCACATACGCCGTCACCGTTCGGCAATACGCGTCCGGGAACCAGCTGACAAACGCCAAGGCGTCGTTTCTGGACCTACAATGCGAGAACAGTGAGTGCCCCGAAAGTATTCTTTCGGCAACGTATACGTTGCGGCGAGTTACGTCGAGCGAGAAGGCCAGCGTAAGCGCGGCGAGTTATAACTCTCCAAATGGTGAAATGGCATAGCTTAGACTGCACAAACGCGAACGGTCCGCGGGTTGCCACTCGTCGCGCTTGATCTACCAGCCACAGGAGTCGCCTTTTCGGATCTTTCGGAAATCTGAACATCTTATAGCCATTTCGCGAGTGGTTTGTGCACTGTGGCACGCAAGACCCGGGCCTTTTGCCCGAGAAAACGCCGCGCACCTCTCTCACTCAACCAGCCGCGACGAGGCGTGGGGAGCCGAATGGCGGCCGCCGATCGGAAGGCGGCATTCACCCCCTCAAAGAATGGCTCCACCCTCCAAGGGGGCGCGCGCATCGAGGAACCCTACGCCGAATAGCCATAGTGCGCCATCTGTCGAGTAAATCATCAACCACAGGGCGAGCGCGGATGGATGCGCTGTCACCCGGATGTTGTCGGTGCTCGCAACTACGCGACTGACTACGCCACTACGCTACGCCAGTACGCATTTAAATCCGGTCGTGAAGAATTACATGCTTCTCTTTCGCGCACTTTCACTGCTTTAAACGACTATGCTGACGACTGAGCAGGAACAAGCAGTACTGCTTACTTTGCTGGCAAGCTGCTGTCTTGCAATGCATGAAGCGCGAAAAAAACTGTCGTCACGACGATGCCAGCGGCGGTGGTGAGTTCGTCTTGCTCTGCAAGACGGCGACAGCTCGGTCACGCCAACCTTTTCTACGATATCGGTACGTGAATTGGTTACAACGTTCAGTTACGTGCACTGCGACATGACAAGCGAGTCGGGCTTGGTCGCCATTTTTTCAAATTCCTCGACTAGTGCTCCGATTGGTTCGCGGCGAGCCGATCCGGCGGCAGACGCCGCAAAAATCGGTCCGAGAGCGATCGGCGCGGAGAGGGCCCTTTCGGCGGATCTCGCCACCGCCGAACCGGATTCCGCGCCCTTTCGGCGGCCGGAATGCTGTGTGAACTAGCCATTACTGATTCGCCGTTACGCGGATTCGCCGTTACGTCAACGCGCCGCGTCCGCAGCCAGGCGAACGGCCTCGCGACATCGACGACTACCTCACCGGAACGCAACAACGACGACCTTCCCGCTCGCCGTCGCCCGGCCGCTACATGTCACCGCACCGCCGGCAGTACACTGGTCCAAACCGGGGTCGGTCGCCTAGCCCGTATCCGGGAAACTAGGGGCAGCAACCGATGGAGGTGCGGTTGCTGTACGACGAAATGCCGAAGATCCTCCGCGGCCGCCGACGACGACAACGCGACGAGACCTGCAGAAAACGACGCGAAGCAGACGAAGCCCTACCGACGATACCTCGCGGACCGAAGAAGACCTGACGACGCAGCATGGAAGCACCGCAACAAATCGACGCAGCCGTGATCCGACGCCGCGACCTAATCGCAACGCAAGGCGACGGACTAGCGACCTCGACGTTCTCATCGACGGCCACAACGTCACCGCTTTCATCGACACTGGGGCCGACTATTCCGTCGTCAGTGGGCCATTCGCCGCCAAGTTGAAGAAAGCAAAGACCGCTTGGAGTGGACCCAAAATCCGGACAGCTGTAGGCCACCTGATAACGCCGATTGGAGTCTGCACGGCGAGTCTGCACCATCAATAACCTGACTTATCCGCGTGCTTTGTAATCCTACAACAATGCTCCAGGGATGTGATACTTTGAATGGACTTCCTAAGTGACCACGGCGCCGTCATCGACCTGAGGTCTGAGTCGATAACACTAACCTCAGAAAATGCGCTCCCGCCTCACGCGACGCCAGGGAACCATGCATTAAACGTGATAGAAGAGCAGGTGACCGTTCCGCCACTCTCCAGCATCATAATTTCCGTCGGCACCGAAAAGCCCGCAGACTTCGAAAGCGTCATCTATAGGGTGATCAGCACCTGCTTGTAAACCGTCAGATTTGCGTCGTAAGAGGCATCGCCGGGTTGCGTGATGGCAAAGCAAAGGTACAGCCGCGGCCACGTCTGTGTATAGCGCTCGAGCGGCCGGCTTTGCTCTGCGGGGCGACACCTTGCGACCGTTGCGGGCTGTGACGTGGCGTGCACAGGAGCATGCGCGGCCTAATAGACACGGAGACCTACGCACGCCAAAAATGATGCTTTTAAGCGCCCCTGTTTTCCCGGCTGTGCGCATTACACGAGGGCGCCGCGCCGCCTTACCTCGCTCGGTGGCAAGGGAAAGGCGCGCGTGAATGATAACGCGTGCGATTCCGTCACGGCACATCGCATAAAAAAAAAAAAAAAGCATTTCTACACCCATTCCAGATATTACCACGGGTCAATGTTCAGACGACATCACGGGCCTGCTGTCTGTATTTGAGATAGACATATCAAGCCTTTTTAGCCGAATTCGGTTTCGCCATGGCTCCCCGGCTTACAGCGGATGAGCGTCGCGCAATTGCTATTATGGGGCGCACAATGTCGCAAAGGGCAATATGTGCAGCTACCCGGAGCCCTATACGTACTGTCAATAGGGTCCTTCAGGCATATAATAATGAAGGAAGAATTAGTGACGCTCCTCGTGGAAATCGACAGCGGGTAACATCGCAAGATGAGGACCGTTTGATGTAGTTACGGTGCTTCCCTGCTGACCCTACGGTCGCGGGTTCGATCCCGACTGGGGCGATCTCATTTCAGTGCAGGCGACTTGATAGAGGCCCGTGTACTGTGCGATGTCAGTGCACGTTATAGAACACAAGATGGTCGAAATTTTCGAAGCCTTCCACTACGGCGTCCCTCATAATCATCATATCGTGGATTTTGGGATGTGAAACTCTATGTACTATTATTATCCATCACTACAGAGAGTCGGAAAAAAGTGGTACAAAAAATCAACGTCCGGGCTCTCAATTTACGCAGCTGGTAGCGTTATCATATCTTCTTATAATCGCATACCTCAGAATAGCCAGAAAGCGTGCATCGCTTCTTGCGAATCAGTCAGGCGCGTGTTATCAGTCGAAACGCATCTTTTGGAATCGATATGCCGGAAGCGCCGTGAGGGAGCGAGCGTCTTCGGGTAAACAAGCCCACCTTTCAACGCTGTCACTCGTGCAGAGCAGGTGTGCGTGTCTATTAGGCCGCGCATGCTCCTGTGCACGCCACGTCACAGCCCGCAACGGCCGCAAGGTGCCGCCCCGCAGAGCAAAGCCGGCCGCTCGAGCGCTATACACAGACGTGGCCGCGGCTGTACGTACTGCTGACAAACTTCAACCACGAATATAGGCACCTTAACATTGGTACGACGGTCGCCCACATCGAGAAATTCATGGACACCAGCCACGCTTTCGCCCTCTCCGATGCTACCGAACCTGCTTCGACAAATCGAGGTTTCAAACCAGATTTTGACGTCAACCCGAACCTCCCGAAAGTCAAGCAAGACCAACTAAAGGCCCTGCTCCTGCGATTCAAAGACTGCATCTCGGCGTCGTCAAGAATTCTACAGACCGCAGTCGCGAAACATAGCATCATTACGGAAGAAAGTGCTCGACCAGTTCGAAAGAGCCCGTACCGAGTATCGACGCGCGAACGCGAGGCCGTGAAGAAACAAGTCGACGAAATGCTACGCGACGACAAAATCCAGCCGTCCAAGAGTCCCTGGGCGTCTCCCGTGGTGTTGGTGAAGAAGAAGGATGACACGCTACGTTTCTTTGTCGACTGTCGTCGCCTGAACAAGATCACGAAGAAGGACGTGTACCCCCCTCCCACGGATAGACGACGCCCTGGATCGACTCCACAACGCAAAGTACTTTTCGTCGATGGACCTCAAGACAGGCTACTGGCAAATCGAAGTCTACGAAAGAGACCGAGAAAAGACTGCTTTAATAACTCCAGAGCAGTCTTGGGCAGTAACTAGTTACTAGTAACGCGTTACCGGTAACTAGTTACTTTTTTCAGTAACTTGTAACTGTAACACTGTTACTTTTTTTACACAGTTACTGTAACGGAAAATACCGTTACAGTTACTTCTGCTTTTATAACACTTTATCCAACAGCAAAAGGCCGATCGATGTTTCGCGCTTTTCACTTTTAACGCGATAGCGTTAAAGAGCTCGTTTCGCAGAAATTCCGATGTCGGCGTCGGCGTCGTTGGTTGCGAGCGAAAAATCATCATCTTGTCCGTGACCGAAAAATCGAGAAAAATGCAAATAAAATAAATAATGAAAGTTTCCGGGTCCGAGTGAGGATCGAACTCCGGCCGTCTGCGTGGCAAGCAGGTGTTCTACCACTCAGCCACGCCTCTGCTTGAAAATACAGTGAAAATAACTTCCTCTGCTTGGAAATGCAGGGAAAATAACTTTCATGCTTCGCAAACGCAAGCGTCCTTTATATAGGCGTCACAATATAACATGTAATATCAGAGTAATATTGCGTGGTACAAGCGTACATTGCCATCGGGGGTCAGAACATGTGGTTATTATAACGATTTCATAGTTTAAAGCCGGCCACCCATTACAAAAGGCGCACTACAACGAAATAACAAAACACTTCTGTCTCGCACGTAGAATTTACTCTCTTCCACATCCGCGGCTCAACAGAGCTCAGGCCCTCACACTTCGGCTTTTGCAAACGAATACATATCCTAACCCGCATCTTTTACACACGAACTATCCTGATACGTATAACGACAGTTCTTGTCCCTCATGCGGAGAAATATCCACGTTAGAACACATGCTCTGGCGGTGTGCCCTGTCACATGCTAAGGTCGATAACAACTCGGCCAGGTGGCATGCGGCCCTCCGTAGCCCCCCTTCTGGCCGACCAACTATGGGCTGTCCAGCAGGCCCACGATGCGGCCGAGAGGCTTGGCCTTCCGGTCCCAACGTGGGAGCGGCCCGCTGCGTGTTGATCCACGCACTGCAGGACCTTAATAAAGTTTATCATACCATACACCTTACTGCGCGTATCCCTTTAAAACAACGTAGTGGGTGCATAGCAAGTATGCACTAAGTGGTTGAAGTACGCACTCGGGACAAGATATCGCTATCGCATTCGACTCTTAAAGGCGAAGCTTAAGGGTCCCCCCAATTTTTTCGAACTTTCTCTTTACCACATCCTCTCCACCTTGCAACTTTCCAATAGGGCTCCTCTCGCACTTCAGGGGATGAGGTCGCTAAGAGAGATATCTACCCGTCGCTAAGAAGGTATCGCTAAGAGATACCTTCACGTCGAATGAACCAAGTCTCCTGAAGACACCCCCCTCCCCCCCCTTCGCTTTCGTTCAAGATCCAGCGTTGTCGCATTGTTTAGGTCAATGCTATGCCCTGTCCAGCAGTGTTCAACAAGCTCCGTTTACGAAAGCATTCAATGGTTGCCTTATCAACCTTCCCTTTCCGCATTGTACTTGTATATGATACCGCACTGATCGTCCGCAGGTCTGCGGTCTTTGGGCAGCATGTCCTTGGGTTTCGCGAACACGTGTTCTGAGGTATAGCGGGGCTCAAAAACGGTTTGTATGACCAGCCATGGGCTTGCGCACGAGGGGGGCGGGGGGGGGGGGCGCCTTCCTAATCACCTCAGAGGGTAGGGGGGCCACAAAGTCTGCCTCATACGGTGCTTTAAAGGGCCACTAAACCACCTCCGATATTTTTTCAGACATTTCAAGTAAACACGCGTATCAGAATGCCGTCACGATCAACGATGCCACACGCGGCATTGCTACAAGCCGCGGGCGCGCCACAAGTTCCAAAAAACAATCCCTCCTCCTTTCCGAGCCCTTCCGGCCTCCGCGTGACGTCAGGAAGTTCAATAGGTGTCGTAGAGCGCAAGCCATGCTGCGAATGGTCGAACAAGAACCTACGACTTCCGGTAAGTCAGCAATCAGATGGCCGCGCTCCTTGTTGTTCGTCGTGTTGCCCGTGCGGAGGTGACCTGGCACGGCGTGTCACCATACGGATCCATCATGTTGGCCATCCTTTGAAGGCGGGCGCGCAACACAGGGTACATGCCGGCACGATTCGTATGAGCACGGGCCCGAACGGCAGCAGCGGTTAGCCAACAAGTGCGCAGTCGACGGAGCAGACAGAGTACGGAGTCGCGGCAACCGGAAGTAGAAGGTGTTTCGAGCAGCGCGTCGGTGGTGACGTATGCCACGCGAGATTGGAAGGGGCGCTCGGCGATAGGGCAAACCAGCTTTGAGAGAGGCTATCAACGGAGGGTAGCGATGGAAAGAGCGAAAGAGTTATCGCCACGTTTCGATTATTAAACGCGTATAACTCCGCTATTACGGCACCGTTTCGAAAAATTTTCACGGTTCCGTGTTCGTTGTACACTCGTGCACAACTTCCCCACCCCAACTAAATTTCGACCTCTGGGTGGTTTAGGGGCCATTTAATAGGGAGGTGGGCGCGACGATGACCCCCCCCCCCCCCCATGAAGGGGTTAACCCTGCGCACGTTTATGTGCCAAGCGGACGCAAAGCTCTCCAAACAGGGTCAGATACACCTTGGAGAACATACGGAATAAACTCGGAGAACGTCGTCTTCGCTCGTTACGCACTCCCCGTTCCTCGATCGTGCGTTTTCATTCAATAAATTATTTAATTTGGAATGTAATCAATTAGCTATTTTACACGCTAACAGAAAAGTAACGACGTTACTTTTTAATGGTAACTGTAACTGTAACAAGTTACTTTTGGAAACTTGGTAACTGTAACTGTAACAGAGTTACATTTCTGGCTTAGGTAACTGTAACTGTGACAGTGTTACTTTTTGCTGGTAACGTGCCCATGACTGCTCCAGAGGGCCTGTTCGAGTTCAAGGTCATGCCTTTCGGTCTTTGCTCGGCCCCCGCGACCTTCCAACGCGTTATGGATACCGTACTGGCCGGCTTGAAGTGGCAGACTTGTCTTGTGTACTTGGACGACGTCGTTGTGTTTTCCTCAAACTTCGACGAACACCTCCGGCGCCTTGAAGCTGTACTTCAAGCAATCAAGACCTCCAGACTCACCCTGAAGCCACAAAAGTGCCGCTTCGCCTACGAGGAGCTCTTGTTCTTGGGCCACGTGATAAGCAAGTCCAAGGTACGCCCCGACCCGCAGAAGACAGCCGCCATCGCTACATTCCCGCCACCCGCCGACAAGAAGGCAGTGCGTCGATTTCTCGGCCTGTGTGCCTATTACAGGCGGTTCGTTAAAAACTTCGCCCGCATCGCCGAGCCTCTCACTAACCTCACCAGGACCGACGTCGAGTTCAAGTGGGAAACGCCGCAGGAGGAAGCACTTCAGGAACTAAGACGACGCCTGCAGACGCCTCCGTTACTTGCGCATTTCGACCAGTACGCCGAAACAGAAGTACACACCGACGCAAGCAGTATTGGGCTCGGCGCCGTTCTTGTGCAGAGGATTGACGGACTGGAAAGGGTCATTAGTTATGCTAGCCGGTCGCTATCAAAAGCAGAGGCCAACTACTCCACAACAGAAAAGGAGTGCCTTGGCATCATCTGGGATACATCAAAGTTTCGCCCCTACCTTTACGGCAGGCCCTTCAAAGTTGTCAGTGACCACCACGCCTTGTGCTGGCTAGCTAACTTGACAGACCCTTCTGGTCGCCTCGCAAGGTGGAGCCTGAGACTTCAAGAATTCGACATTACCGTCGTTCACAAGTCCGGACGAAAACACTCCGACGCCGACTGCTTATCTCGCGCCCCCCGTCGACCCGCCGCCGCAGGACGACCAGGAGGATGACTTCTTCTTGGGAACCATAAGAGCCGACGACTTCGCCGAACGACAGCGAGCCGACCCTGAACTCAGAGGCTTTATGGAGTACCTTGAAGGCAAGACCGCCATTGTTCCGAAGGCATTCAAGCGAGGACTCGCTTCGTTTTTCTTGCGAAACGGCGTTCTCATAAAGAAGAATTTCTCGCCACTTCGAGCCAACTGCCTTCTCATAGTGCCTTCAACATTGCCACCAGAAGTACTCGAGGCACTACACGACGACCCGACCGCTGGACACCTCGGACTTTCCCGCACGCTCGCAAGAGTACAGGAAAAGTAGTACTGGCCGCGCCTCGCCACCGACGTCGCCCGCTACGTAAGGGCGTGCCGAGACTGTCAGCGGCGGAAGACACGGCCAACAAGACCAGCAGGCTTCCTTGAGCCGATCGAGCCTCCTCGGCGACCGTTCCAGCAGATCGGGATGGACCTCCTGGGGCCGTTCCCAACGTCGACTTGCGGAAATAGATGGATCGTCGTAGCCACCGACTACCTCACCCGCTACGCCGAAACAAAAGCCCTGCCCAAAGGCAGTGCCGCCGTGGTAGCCAAGTTCTTCGTTGAGAACATCGTCCTTCGACACGGCGCCCCAGAGGTTCTCATCACCGACAGAGGTACGGCGTTTACGGCTGACCTAACCCGAGCGATCTTGGGATACAGCCACACAAGTCACCGCCGGATCACCGCGTACCACCCACAGACCAACGGCCTGACCGAGCGTCTAAATAAGACAATCGCCGACATGCTGGCCATGTACGTCGACGTCGAACACAAGACGTGGGACGCCATCCTTCCGTACGTGACCTTCGCATACAATACGGCCGTGCAAGAAACGACGCAGATGACGTCATACAAGTTGGTCTACGGACGGAGCCCGAGAACGACGCTCGACGCCATGCTACCAAACGTGACCGACGAGAAAAACATCGACGTGATCGCCTACCCACAGCGCGCCGAAGAAGCACGACAGCTCGCCCGCCTGTGGATCAAGAATCAGCAGACGACTGCCAGCCGCTGCTACAATCTTCGACGACGCTTCGTGGAAACCACCGAAGCGCGACCACGTTTGGGTGTGGACGCCGATACGACGACGTGGACTTAGTGAAAAACCTGCGACGATACTTCGGACCGTATAGGGTACTTCGACGTCTCGGCACACTCGACTACGAGGTTGTCCCCAACGGCATTTCGAACTCTCAACGGCGCCGTGCCTGACCTGAAGTCATCCATGTCGTGCGCCTCAAGCCGTCTTACGCGCAGTAGTGAACCTGAGGATTGCACATTTTTTTCATTGGTCTTTCTTGCTTGTACGTGTGCATTGTTTATTGAACTTTCTTGATTTATTGTCGTTATTTATTGTTGCATGTATTTTTCCCATGTGTTCTGTTCTAAGCATCGGGACGATGCCTTTTCAGAGGGAGGCATTGCCACGCGCTTCATTTGCTGCATTCGGTTTCCGCCCGCAAAGACTATCTACAGTACTCGGCGCAGACCGCGCCTTAGTGTTCCGGAAGCTTCTCGGTTGTAGTAGATCGTTTTGTTAAGATTCCACGCAAGACGCTAACACTGAAGATTATTCTAGATCTTGCGCGACGACTAGTGATAAGGCTAGAATGTTCGACGCGTGATTTATGAAAGCCGGCGCGTTCCAACGATGTTCAGTTGATCGACGGCCGACGCTCTGTTCGCCGCTATCAGTGACAGCGTTTATTGCTGTAATCTCACCTTCCGTTTACCGGCCACAAGTTCAGCCAAATAAAGAGTTTCATCTTGGACTACTGCCTGCTGCCTTCGTCAACGTCACGACCACGTGACAATATAAATGCTATGACAATGAGACCCCTGTCGTGTTCACAAACGAACTACATGCCGAGGGAGAAAAACTTTGCTGCACATAAAGTTGCATTCGTATGAGTAATTAACAAAACATCGTCAATTAAGTATTCAATTATTACCTTGAGGCCGTTGTTTACAACGAAGCGTTATCGGACGTGGCAATTTATGGCATTCGCTACTTTTAAATCGCAAGAAACGCGCGTAATTTGAAATAATAATGATCGAAATCGTAGACCACGCATCTATTCGAAACCTAAACTAAGCGCTCCATGCGCGCAGGAAATACTCCAGTGATTTAATCCGGATTTCAAGGCTCGAATGGCGCGTCACGTGACCTCACATCAGCGATTCTCTTCGTCCCCGTGCCTCATGGACCGATGAGCCCAACCTGTTTTTCACATCGGGTTTCTGACGACGAAACGCCGCAGCTGTAGCGGACAAACAGGCTGGCAACCAGTAGACTTATCGTCTGCTCGAGCAGTACGGCTGTCCTCGCAGTTGATTTCATCTCTGTTGGCGCTTAGTTTAGTTTATTTCCGGAGCCGTATCAAAAAGGACCACCTTCGAGATATCCACAACTTTTAATGCACGTCGATTGGCAGGTTGGAGAATAGTGGGTAAGTTGTCGCTTTAATCAATGCACACGGAGGATTCTGCGGCAGGCAAAGGGCGACGTCGCAGAAAGCGGTAGTCTCAGAATACGGCTCTTGTTTGAACACCGATTTTAAGTCCAGGATGCGAACCAAGAGGAGGAAACACAATGAGCAGCAGTGCAAAGTGCACTGTCGATACCTCTTATCCGCAGAGGGGGAAAAAAAAAACTGCCGATTTCGGTGTATCACTGTACCCTCCCTTCGTCTGCGGGGCCGCACGCGCGACAGCAGCGCAAGGTCAGTCTTCAGCAGCAGTAAAGTAGATTTTTATTCTCATCTAGCCAGTCCGCCAACGACGCCGTTTTAATAATAATATCTGGGGTTTTACGTCCCAAAACCACGGTATGATTATGAGAGACACCGTAGTGGAGGGCTCTGGAAATTTTGACCATCTGGTGTTCTTTAAGGTGCACTGAGATCACCCAGCACACGGGTGTCTACCATTTCGCCTCCACCAAAATGCGACGGCCACGGCCGGGATCGGACCCGCGACCTTCGGGTC
This sequence comes from Rhipicephalus appendiculatus, assembly GCA_030522465.1. Classification (NCBI taxonomy): domain Eukaryota; kingdom Metazoa; phylum Arthropoda; class Arachnida; order Ixodida; family Ixodidae; genus Rhipicephalus; species Rhipicephalus appendiculatus. The sequence goes on from JALIZH010024562.1 coordinate 38,815, forward strand.
AGAGCCGAGCAACTTAGCCACTGATCCACCGTGATGGACAACGACGCCGTTTTCACCGAAACAAATTACAGTCCTCGACAATGCTCGACAAAGCTCGGCGAGCTTCGCGTTTTGTCAGCCTCCATGTTGTTCGATACCCTCAAGCCGGCCTGCGGGCAGCAGGCTCAGGTGAGCGAGTAATCCGGCTGTTCTCTCCTATAGAAAACTATCCGTCATATGAATGCGCCTGCAGGCGGATCATCTGCGGATTAGCCGTCCCCGTCCAAAAGAAATCTCACTTCGGCCCGTCGTTTGAATGCACCATTAACGTCAGACCAGAAACTTACGCGACAATTTTCCAAAAAGGCGCATCTCGGCAGAACATAGTCAGGAAGAACGGCAAGTCGTCCCAAATAGTCAAAAGAACCGCTATTTCTGGCGTCTGGTGCGTAGTGCTTATCCGCTAGGCAAAATGGGCATGCACTGAATTGTCGCGTCCTACAACTCTTCTATATAAACAAAGGTCCTCAAGGTGATAATTACACATAACTAGTGTTGTTCATTACTCATTTGAACGTCACACCACGTGCGGCAAAGCAAATGACCAGCACATTGTTTCACCATTCTTCAAATATCAACTTAGTGTCTCGTGAAACAGAAATCAATAAATGTTTAATTTTATTTTAGTGACGTGTGGTAATGACAGGTGATTACTGAAAGCTTAAAGGTCCTCTCGTTTAAAGGTTTTGCTTATGTTTTTTTACCTTAAGGTGGAAGTTGCAAGGCACCGTTGGGGTGACGTTTCAGCAAAAGGAAGCTTTCAGACTATTTCAGGGTTGGAGAAGTTTCAACAAATTCAGTTTTCATGCAGCCGTTCCGCTGTATAGGACGCATGAGTGACTTGCAACCGACGCTCTTACCCAGAACACCTACGACCGACTTGCACAAGAAAGACTGCACTTTTGACAATTAATCAAAAGTTGTACTAGTGATTGATGGATGGATGATGGAACTTTATTTATCCCCTTCAGGCGCACATTATGAAGCACTGTCCGGAAATGTCTAAATTTCGCACAACATAATTCTAAGGCACTCGTTATTACATTCCTAAAAAGAAAATGAACAAAAAAATCCCCATCTCCCGCTAAAGGGAACCATGTGTGGATGCGAAGCAGCGGGGAGATAATTAGCTCGAGCGGGAGGAACGTTGCCACTCTCATTTCACGGCAGCGGTCCGGGCGCTCATCGCGGCGCTACACAGGAGAGAGAATGAGGCGCGCGCGCTCCGTCATTTTCATACCGCGGAACTACCGTGGCGCCCCCAGCGGAGTATGCAGCTGTCACACCACCTGTCGTGCTCCCCGCTCCGTAGAGGATTCCTAGAGGAGAGGACGGGGGGCGGGGACCGTAGGAGAGGATAGAGAGGGGGAGGGGACGTGCATGCGCTGTGGGAAGCGGGATATATAGGTCATTCTGTTGAGAAATAGGAAGGGGCGGGGACCGTAGGAAAGGATAGAGAGGGGGAGGGGACGTGCATGCGCTGTGGGAAGCGGGATATATAGGTGATTCTGTTGAGAAATAGGAAGGTGGGTTCGGTGTGCACGATAACTGTCTCTCGAAGAGGACACCTCAACCGAGGTGTCCTCTTCGACAGCAGCGCAAGGCAAAGGGGATGAAAAGGAGAAAGAGAGAAGGAAAGACAGAAAAGTAGGGCTTGCGGGGAGGAAGGGTGAGGGGCGCGCTAGACTACGCCCGTGTTGGTTTGAGAGCCGCTCGCCGAGGCCGGCAGCGTCGATGAAGGAGAGAAGGGCGGCAAGGGCATTACGGCGACGATCGCTGCAGCCGGTGGGGTAGAGGATGTCCTCGAGGGTCTCGCAGGGCAGGCCCAGAAGACGGTAGCGGGTTGCGAGCTGCTTCCTTGCACAGTCAGATGTGGGGCACTCGCATAGCAGGTGAAAAATTACCCATCTCCCGCTAAAGGAAACCATGTGTGGATGCGAAGCAGCGGGGAGATAATTAGCTTGAGCGGGAGGAACGTCGCCGCTCTCATTTCACGGCAGTGGTCCGGGCGCTCATCGCGGCGCTGCGCAGGAGAGAGAATGAGGCGCGCGCGCTCCGTCATTTTCATACCGCGGAACTACCGTGGCGCCCCAAGCGGAGTAAGCAGCTGTCACACCACCTGTCGTTCGCGCCGCTCCGTAGAGGCTTCCTAGAGGAAAGGACGGGGGGGGGGGACCGTAGGAGAGGAGAGAGAGGGGGGAGGGGACGTGCATGCGCTGTGGGACGCGTGAGCCGCTCCGTAGAGTAGAGTGTTCCTAAATGAGAGAGGGGGAGAGGACGCGCATGCGCCGCTCCGTGGAGTAGATGATTCCTAGAGTACAGGAAGGGGGGTGAGCATAGGAGAGCACAGGGGGAGGGGACGCGCATGCGCTGTGGGGGGGGTGTGGGACGCTCCGCAGAGTAGACGATTCCTAGAGGAGAGAAAGGGGGTGAGCTTAGGAGAGAGAGGGGGGAGGGGACGCGTATGCGCTGTGGTGGTGTGGGACGCGGGAAGGAAGGACGGACTAAGCCCCCCTCCAAACACATGCAAGCAAGATTAAGGAATGGGGTCAACCTGGGCGACAGACACCACTTGCCCTGCCATTGCTGAGCAGCCTCTCTGAGCTCTCGGCCATGACTCAAGGAATGGGGTCAACCTGGGCGACAGACACCTGCCTAGCCATTGCTAAGCAGCCTCTCTGTGCTCTCGGCCATGACTCTGATGACTGTGTTAGGGTTGACGGCCTTCATATTACTACAGGGTTCTGGTTCGCATAATGGGTGCTTCCCTACTTCATGACAGTGGCCGGACGCGGGACGGGGGGACGCGGGAGGGACGGACAGAGCCCCGACCATAAGATGCTTCGCATCTAAAAGTGTTTCAACTGCGCCGCAGTCGACGCAAGCTGACGGAGGAGCTCCCCGCAGCCGCTGTTTTCGTTCCCCCCGTTCATGCCGAGCCTGTCCGCAGGGAAAAGAGGAGGGCGCGCTCTCGCCGGGAGAAACCAGTCATGGGGAGTAGAGGAGGGGGGGCGTCCATAGGCGACCCGCTCGTCTGGGTGGTCGCGCTGCAATTCTCGGCGAAAATTACAGCGCGCGGAATCGAAGGAGTTGGCGTATGGAGTCGATGGGGTCGCGGGAGAATGTGCCTGCTTAGCCAGATCGTCGGCAGCCTCATTTCCCGCGATGCCAACATGGGAGGGAAGCCACTGCAGAACAACATCGCAGCCGTGCTCCTGAACCGACCGCAGGCTGTGCGCAACACGCTGTGAAAGTGGCGGGCCGCGTTCCTCCTTCATGAGCTGTCGCAGAGCTGACCTAGAGTCGCAGTAAATTGCAGCGCTCTTGATGGTAGGCGACTCACTAAGGAGGTCGGCAGCCAGCTGCAAACCCACGAGTTCCGCGGTAGTCGAGGAGGAACAGAAACTGAGGCGGTACTGCAGGGATCTGTCGAGCTCAGGGGCAATGCAGGCGGCCGCAGCTGAACGGTCTCGTAGCACAGAGCCATCAGAGAAGACTTGTGTTCTGCCAGCTAGGTCCTCGTGCATCCTCGCCGCAGCCTCCTGAGCGATGGCACTTTGAGGGGTGTTGCGCTTTGAGCGTATGCCCGGCAGCTCGAGGTAAACACGGAAGCGCACTCGCCGGTGTGGAGGGGGCGAGCGCGCACACAGGGCAGGTTCGTCGACAACGAGACTGTCGTATAGGTCGATGATTCGACCGACTTGAGTGTTTGGGACAGCACGAAGTCGGGCGAGTAGAGGACCGGCGCCGGGTGCGCGATGGAGGCGCTCCATATGACCCAGGGCGCGCAGATCCGCTGTAAGCGACGCAGGCCACGCGCGAGTTTCTGCGAGAGTCTCGGCCACACGAGTATGACGAGGGATGCCGTGGCACATTCGGATCACTCGCCACTGTGGGGCCTGAAGGGTGCAGAGAGGGAGAGCGTAGTGCACTACGGTGAGGGCCATTGCCTCGTATATGGTGCACGCGAAGGTGGGAGGGCATCCGTTGCGCGGGCGAGGAGTCGACGGACACAAGACTCAACGCGGCAAGCATCCTGCCGAATGCGCCGCACCGCGGGGAACCACCGTAGACGATTGTCAATGGAGCGGGGGGCCGCTCCGTAGAGTAGAGGTATGGTAGCCACCATAGTAGAGGATTCCTAGAGGAGAGAAAGGGGGAGGGGACGCGCATGCGCTGTGGTGGTGTGGGACGCGGGAAGGAGGGAGGGACTAAGCCCCCCTCCAAACACATGCAAGCAAGATCAAGGAATGGGGTCAACCTGGGCGACAGACACCACCTGCCTAGCCATTGCTAAGCATCCTCTCTGTGCTCTCGGCCATGACTCTGATGACTGTAGTAGTGGTTGATGGCCTTCATATTACTACAGTGTTCTGGTTCGCATAACGGGTACTTCCCTATTTCATGAAAGTGGCCGGACGCGGGACGGGGGACGCGGGACGCGGGAAGGGGGGACGCGGGAGGGATGGACAGAGCCCCGAGCATAAGATGCTTCGCATCTAATATGTTGTTTTGTGCGAGCTTTGCCAATTCATGTTAATTAGCATATAATTAAATATTTAATTATTCTACAGCCACTCATGTTCAATATTTACACAAAAAGAAGGTCATCTTTGGCCCAAAATGCACATGCAGTTCCTTTTTGGCTGTGTTCACTGTGAGCCAAGAAAAATAATTATGAAGTTGGTCCTGGAACGCGGCACGCCCAGTGACCCATCAAGCATTTTAGTGCCTTGATCAAAGTGATCAGCTGCAGTGGTACGCAGCACATTGGGGTCAAGTCAAGACGCGTTGACTATGTAGAAGGTTCAATTATTCCTATGCGCAATGTATCTTGCCATTCCTTTTCCGCTGATACGAGGAATTGGCAAAAACAAGTTGCGTCCACATATGTGGACGCTGCGCCTGAAGGGGATATAGTCCTGAGAGGCGCGACTAGTGCGCAGTGGGCTTCTCCCACGTTGGGACGGGCAGGCTAAGCCTGACCACCGCATCGTGGCTCTCTGGACGGCCGAAAGCTGATTCCCCTTGTTGGGGCTTCTGATGGCGGAGCTCCACTTGGCCGGGTTGGCCAAGTCGTGACAAAAAATAATCATCATTATAATCACCACGTAACGCAGTATGACCGCTGCATTAGAGCACTGCACAGGCCGCAATTCTAGGCCCGGCCCCGGCTCGAGCCCGGCGCTCGTTGAAGTTTACCCGCCCGAAACCGGCCCGGTCACTCAATAGCGAAAGCCGGGCCGGGCCCGAATCCGAGAAAAAATTTCACCTACCCGGCCCGGCCGCGTGTTTCCGTATCATATCCCCTGAGATGTATGGGGCGAATGCTGCGCCGCTATTGGCTGGAAGTGGTCACGTGATCTAAGCACGCTTCCGGTATTTTTTGTTTATTTTTGTTTCGCTTCAAGCAAGATGGCGGCGCCTGTGTTCAGTTTGTTTTGCGCTGAAGCCATACGCGTCGCCGAAACGTTAGAGCTTTCGCTGACAAGTGTTACGCCAATCGTTTTACGATGGACCTAGTGGTGTATGCGCGGATCTTTCTACGATGGATCAAGTGGTGTGTACGCGGATCGTTTTACGATGAACCAAGTGGTGTTTGCGCGGATCGTTTCACGTGGACTAAGTGGTGCTCAACATTAATCCGGGAGTGTGTACATGCCCCTTTGGCGTGCTCTATAACGCGACCTTGTGTTTGACACGACGCAAGAAACCCTAGCTTGCGCAGCCGCGCTGAAGCCGTGCTCCGTACAGATTGAGCCGTGCGCCGCAGACATGAAGTGACGCCGCCGTAATATTTAGGCTTTTCGCTGTATATTTATTTGTCAGCGCAGCCGTGTATATACACGGCTGCGCGAATCATTTTACAATGGACGAAGTGGTGCTCAACATTAATCCGGGAGTGTGTTGTGCATGCCCCTTCGGCGTGCTTTATAACGCGATCGTGTGTTTGACACGACGCAGGAGACCCTAGGACTTAATTTTGCTCGCGTATGAGTGCATTCTCATTCAGCTACGATGCAAAAAGAGCAGGAAAAGACAGGAGACGCTTTGCGGATATTTCTTCTAGAGTTACTGTATATGCTACCTTTAGTCACAGAATGATGCACGCACTACTTGGACTCGCAGTACAGAAAGAACGACGTCATGATATTTGAGCACAGGCTCTTAATTAATGTTCAAGGTTCACTATTGACATTAAAATAACAATGCAAAATCCCATGTAATCCCTAAAAAGTGTTTGTTACCCCTTAACACTTGTCTAACTGAACAGTGCACTGTTTATTCAGATGTATACATCATTACTTGCCCAACAGCACATAATATTTCTGAAATAGAAACCAAATACAGGACATATATTTCTTAACGAGAAACCAAACACCAGCTGGAACCTCTTTGATTTTAAACTATCTGCTAATTTCTTCTCTATTATCATTTTACACTGACTGATACTTTCTATTCAATTACATGTGCCTAGTTTTTCATCAGGCTCGCTTATTACATCACTAAGTAAAGTGCTAGTACAATACATTGTTTGCTAAGGCTCAATACTTTGTTAAAGATTTGCTGTTTTATTGACAAAAGTATAATGTATAACGGGTTCTCGATGCAAGCCAAGAGATCAGTGAAGGTGCTCTCAGTGAGCTATTACCATCTGTTACCAAATAGGTATGTGTTTTCAAAGTAGGTTATAAGTTATATGGATGCCATAGTACTTTTTCTGGGGAAAATGTTGACAAATTTTGAACGAAATATACCAGGATGGTTGTCAGGCAAGCTCTTCAGTGAACAAATTACGAGACATTTGGCATTATTTGGCACTAACTAGTGTATTTAATAGACATATATATATATGAGGGGTGGTTGTAAACATGCATTACTCATGCCAGGCTTCCTAAAAGGCGTTTGTATCTTTTATTAAGGATGACAAGGTGCTCTATAATTGTCATGACATGATGGGTGTGCAATACACATTAAGATTGCTTCTAAATTTCATGCTTTTATGTTACCTATAGTGAATTGGACGATATTATTTCAGGAAGAGACAAGTCGACATGAGCACTACCATAACAAAGAGCTGAGCTTGCTGGTTCATATTCATGCAAGAGACAGGTCGTGCAAACACGGACACAAGAGAGAAATCAAGGTGCCACAAACGCCGACTAACAACTGAAAGGACACACAGCGGCAGAAAAGAAAGTAGACATGCAAACTTGCCTATCCTATCAATCCAGTAAATGTGGTGGTGTTTGTGAACGAAAACCGTTCAGGCTTTTGATTTCTACTTTATGCAAGTTAATCGGCAGCTGGCTGATGCATGCATCTTATCTTTACAGTGTCGAGTGTGTAAATGCACGACGAAATTTCATGAATGCGCAGTTTTCTACAGGCACAGGAATGAAGAAATTCATTTAATGGTTCAGGAATGGCATATTAATAACAATGGTAGCACAGGCGTGAGCCAACTATCGGTGAACTTAAATAAATAAGAAATTAAATGTCTGAACAGTTGTCTGTCACGTAGATCACCACGACTGATGGGTATCACCTCTTGCCTGGGCATGCGCAGATAAGTTTCGTTTTTACTTCACTTTTCACCACTGTGCACGTGCACCTTTTCATTTGTTCGCTGGAAATTGCAGTGTCCAGACTTCTTTCATGTGTCCGTGTTTGCATTTCACATCTTTTAATTTTGAGCTTGTTATATGGCCTTGTGATAATTATAAGCTTGTGGTAAAGGTTCTAATTTGCACACCTTCAGCTCAATTCAAGCGCTTTGTCATATCTGTATTGCTTCGATGCTAAAATGCTGCTACAGTCCTTTTGCCCCAAAACTCTGGAATATGAAAGCATTTCTTATAAAACATTTGTATAGAAATTGCAAGAAATCCATGACTTTTTACCTTTCTCAGGAGCCTTTACGATGTAAAATGTGAAGCATTATGCTAAGCACATTTTAATAAAACAAAAAACGAGGCTCTCATAAGCCTCATTTATATGGCTAGATTCACATACATAATAAATTTACTGAAGGAATCTTGTTTCTAAGTTGTCCCATGTCTCATTAGACATTGGGCCACAGACATTACTTACTTTTCAGTGACTCTAAGGTAGGCTAGTGTATCTTCAAATGCAGAACCATGTACTTTGTCTTTTTGTAAGCCCTGTGCTCTTATTAAAAAGTATATCTGCTGTGGTTGCTAAACAGCTATGACATTTTCATGGGCGGGACCAGTCCATCTGGTAGTTAGTGTCCTGGTTGTGAATAATGCTGGGTGTTGGGCAAGCAACATAAATGAGTCCTAAAACAAACTAGACTTTGCATAAGTTTATTTGCTGTAAGTACACGAGAAATACATTTAATCCAGTACAATCAAAACTGTTGTGTGTGACCTCATAATTTATTGCAATAGTGGGAACAGCGTCAGAAAATATTCGGGGGGCCTTGGTGTCACATCGCGGTATGTTCTGCAATATAATGTTACATGGAATTTCCAGTGCAGTCTCCTGGCTCTTCCCTGAAAGTAAAAGCAGGAGCAAGACAAAGGCGATTAAAAGAAAACAGCAGACTGCAGGGTCTAGGCTTTCCCAGCACCAAAAACTTTGTAAGGTATTCCTCTATATTTTCGTAGTTAACTAGTACACCACAATCACGTACGGCATGGAACACTTCAGGTTGGTTCAACAGAAAGCAGCAGGTGAGAACCAACTGTGTAATGAGCTCAGAGTTAACAGCAGGAAGTGAACTATGAGTATTCAAGTAACATCAGCTACATCTAAGCCCTTGAGAACTCTCTATCGGTACTGATTTCTGTTGACCTGACAAAATATCGAAATGTGGTCGAAAAAAATCACTATGAAAAAAAAAAGAAATTGCTCACACTAGCACAAGTAGGTTAAAGATGTCAAGCCAAAAGAAAAGCTGGTCAATGCAGAAAAAAATGCCACGCCTGCGTAGAACACGTAGCACAATCACAGTATATGCTGGAGAAGTGGCCTTCCATAGACCCTTAGTAAACTCTCATGGCGTGCCTACTGCAAGTACACTAGCTAGGTACCCACTACACCAATCGCCATCATTTTGCACAGTAACAAAGTACACACTGTGCATCTGTAAGGTGTTTACATAGCTTTCACACTTTATGTTGTGGCTGATGATAAGGATGAGGAATTATGGTTCAGCCCTTTGTAATGAGTGGGAAGCTTTCAACTATCCACTCGTTAAGCAGTTCACACGGTGTGATGTCTTGTGCAATTCTGCTCTTGTTCCAAGCAATGTGACGTCTGTTAACGTGATTCCTCACCCAACATGATGCCTGCAAGGAGTATTTTTGCGAAAAATATTGAAGCACTTGCATGGCTTTATGGCAGGATGCATGATTGCCATATGGATTCTCTCTTTGATTCCAGCTCACTGAGCTTTTTTTCTTACTAAAAATGACAGCTGCGATGGACCCTGGTGGCAGTGGCAGACAATATTGCCACTGAAGCTGGCTATTGTTGTGAGCTCATAACAACTCACAGTGCACAAAGTATCTTTCTTTTGCGTTTAGTTATGACACAGCCGGAAATCATATGACCTACCAATGAAGAACAGCTGTGTGATACGGTTGTACGCTTATCATTAAAGAAATGACATACTTTGGCTGTCATTAGTGCACAACTTCCTGCAAAAGCACATTTTCTTGGACCGAATTAGTCATTTGCTTGCAGCAAGTTAGGCAGTGAGGCCATTGTTTGAATCATACTTTTGAGCATCAGTATGCCTCACAGTGTATGCTATGACCAACCTTCATGAACTTGTTGAAATTGACAACTTCCTCATGACGAAGACAGAGCAACAATTTTTCATGAGGCTTGCTGGATGACGAGGCGAATCTGATGAGCCTTGACAGAATCAAAGCTGGCTGCTGTCTGTGCAATCATGCACAATACAGGCACTTTTTCGATGGCCTCCGATGGGCACACGGCAATTTCAGTTCATCTCAGCTGGATACTCTCTTCAATTGGGATGCACTCTCTAAATTATAAAGCAGATGTAAGTTCTAACTTTTTGAAAACCTCGGGTGCGGAGTACCGCTTGGATGTGTTCCCTTGAGTCTCCCGCCATCTTGAATCGTGCCCCCCTCAGCCCTCTCTCGAGAGAGACAACAAAACCACAGCTTAGTGGCACTTCTGCTTCACAAAAGGTGTCGCAGAATGTCCCTTACTGGTCGCACACGGCCATAGGTCGGCAAAAAATTTAGAGCTCACTCAGACTCACTCATAAAACATACCTCGCCCTTAGGGCTCACTCGGACTCACACTCACCGATGTTTTGCTCAACCAGACTCACTCGAACTCAAGCTCACTAAAATTTTCCTCAATCGGATTCACTCGGACTCAAACTTACCAAGATATTACTCACCTGGAATCACTCAGACTCACAGCTCGATCTGAGTCTGAGTGAGTCGACTCATGAGTGAGTTTGCCGACCTATGCACACGGCGCTCAATCTGCAACTTGTTTACGCGGTAACCTTGTGGCTGGCTGCACACAAACTGTCCCTACCATGCTTTTTCATTCATGCCATCGCACTGAGCCTGTACTATTCCAAGTTGCTTGTATGCTGCGTTGTTTCACTTTGAACAGTACCGCTTGTGCTTTCCCTTACTGCTTGTCGCGCTTGTGGAAGAGAGGCTAGCTTTTACCCCTGCTGTGTATCTGTGCTGAGCTTGTGCTGCACTGATCGTCAATTAAAATGACACCAAGGCTATGGCAGACCTTTTGCAACTTGAGCTGAAGGTACACACCACATATGAGCAAAAACATAGCCAAAAACATCTCGTACTAATACCTTCATGATAAACGGTTGCTTAACGCCTGATGAAACAGAAATATCCGACACCTTTAATGAACACTTCAAATCAGTCTACACACGCGATAACTCACGCACGCCTCATTCTGCTGCATTTGAAACCTTGCCTGCCATTGGTGATCTGGAAATTAATGAGACCGGAGTGTTTGACCTTTAGACAAGAGAAAATCCTCTCGACTAGATGAAATACCTAATGCCTTTTTAAAAGGTATGCGCAGTGGTCGTCTAAATTTCTGACAGTTATATTCAACACATCTCTGTCATCAGGTACGTTGCCAGATGACTGGAAACTGTCCAAAATAAGGCCTTTATTTAGAAGTGGGAACAAACAACTCATTACAAATTATTGGCCAATAGCTCTAACCTGCTCATGCTGCAAGTTATTAGAGCACATCATTCATAAACACATTACTGTCTTTCTTGATACTCATTCTATTCTCTCAGCCGCTCAGCATGACTTTAGGCGAGGTTTTTTCACCATCACCCAGCTCATTGAAGCAGTTCATGATTTCGCCTCGGCTAATAAATGACCAAGGTCAAATTGATACAGTGTTCTTGGACTTCGCCAAGGAATTTGACAAAATCTCCCACACAAAACTACAAGTTAAGCTTCATGGCATACAAAAAGATATCCGGCTTTGTAATTGGCTTCAAGCTTCCCGATATATCGGCAGCAGTATGCTGTGTGCACTGAGTAAGGCAAAACCAAGAGTGGTTTTTTATGTAAACATAGCTGTCTGTGTAAGCACACAAAACTGCCTGCACACAAGCACTGCATTGACCATTCTTTTCAACAAAGGCTCACTGGGTGCTGCTATAATCCCCTATGGGATATTGCAAAAATGCGTGACCCTTCAGCAATGCTTTGCCAAGACAACTGCACCAGCCTTTGTACTGCTGTGCAAGCCCATAAATGAACATTTTCGGCTAAACGTGCAGCACGGCAGAGACGACGGACAAGGAAACAGATGAAACAAGCGCTGCCTCTCAACTGAAAAAATGTATTGAGTGTGCAAACAAAATATACATTTAAGTCACATGGCATGTACCATGTAGACGAGAGAAACGGGGGCACAGGCCAATCAAAAATTCTATTTCCTTTTGATGCAGTGCAATAGATGTTCAGCTGACACACGAAGCAGAATCTATGTGCATGTACTATGCCTCAACTATGTCGGATCCTTATTCCTGAACAGAACAGCAGTTTCCCGAAACAGGGGTTGGAACTGGCATATTCGGCAATGTGCAGCCAAGTTAGAAGTCGTAGAATTTTTGCCAGCCGCGTGGTGCTCTCTGAGGCGAATATTCAAGATATGACCAGTTTGCCCATAATACACTTTGCCACATGATAGCAGTATCGCATGGACCACCCCCACGGGACGAACTTTTTGCGTGTGCTTAGTCTGACACGAGGTGATTGGCATTCGCCTGGGTCTGTCTTCCAGATGGCGTAATCTACTTAGCGTGTTCCTTGCAGAGGATACTACTTGCACTTGATATTTAGCGGCTACCTTCTTTAAACCATGCACCATCTGGTGTGCTTACGGAACGAGCAAATTTTTTCCTGCCTCTTTGAGTCTGTTCTTGTTGAGGGTTGCCTTTCTTAAACTTTTTAGAAGCCCTTCAAAAATGGAAATGACTGTGGCCTTTGGGAATCCCCTTTCTTTTAACCGCTCCAGCTGCCGTGCAAAGCTGAACTGCGCGACATGGTGGCACGAATTTGTGAGAGTGGAACCTAAGCACATTGCCACTATGCCCCTTTTCACTAATATAGAATGAGCTGATGAAAAATGCTGTATTGGTTTGCATGATCTAAGATTGTATTGCCAACAAATGTGCTGTGGATTGAATTCTAACTTTAAGACTAAAAATTGAATTTCATTATGAGAAGGCAACTCGTGAGTGAAAGCCAGACCTAGTCCTCCGTCTTGAAAGGTTGACACAATCTTGTTTACTTCGTCAGGCTCATTGTGCGAACGCGTAATCACTAAATACCTAATCATCGACGAAGCTGAAGATTATCACCGCCGCTACTGTCAAGGTTCCTTCCAGTTTTCAGTCAACCCTACAGAGAAATATTTCGCTTAGAATGGATGCCACCTGAGAGCCAATGCACACGCCCTGCCTTTGGATCATCACTTTTTCATCCCAAAAGGGAAAGGTGGACTGCATGTAAAACAACAAGAGCTCAAGAAAATAGTAGATTGGCAGACCACTTACATTTTTGAATTTTAACTGGTCGTTTACAGCAATACATTCTTTGACACTTGACATCAGCTGCTTTTGCGGAAGGGTGTAATACAGGTCGCTTACTTCAATGGTAAGGGCAGAGAAATATCAAAGCTCTTCTGTGTGTAAATATGTGACTACATCATCCGAATTCCTCACCTTGAATGGGCCTTTTATGCGAAGCCCTGTGAGGTGTTTCTGCAAATAACCCGAAACCACAAAGTGCCAAGTGTTCCTTTCTGAAACAAGTGTGCAGAAAGGTAGTTGAGGCTTGTGGGTTTTTATCCTCCTGAGACCCAGAGTGAATTTAGGGTCACGGATTTTTGATAAACTTTCAGAACTGCTTTTTCTGAGTGCAAAGGTGAAAAGTGACACGTAGTTTTTCGATATATGATGTTACCTGGCCGCAGCAGGTTGTCCATTATATTGGACATTGGGACTCTATGGGGACTTTTTTTGGGGAATAGAGAGTATCGCGTAGTTTAGGCCAGTGACCGAAAAAAGACATCTCGCAACACAAATTACTTTTATTTGCTGCTTCCAAACCAAGATTCTCCAAGATTTTCTCAGCCGTAGCATCACTCACACAGGGCCTATTACCTACAAAGTAAAATACGTGAAGTTTAAACGTAATAAAGAGAGTACTGCAGCGAAAAACGTTTTGCTCTCTGTAGAGCGCCAAGAGAGTGCACGAGCATACTGTCGTGTTTTTGTAGTCATTGAGACCCAATGTCCATTATATTGGACATTGTCAAATATGCGACGCATGCAAAAGAACTACCACATTTTTTGCTCGAATATGAATTTCTTTGTGTGCTTCAACCTCTTACGAACACAAATCAATGCTTAAATACGCTTTAAGACATCCAAGAATGAATCTAAATCCACTTACTTCTTAGGCGGCAGCCCTAAAAGTCGTTCGCGCTGAACCCCGCCATTTCGAGTGCTCCTGAGAGGCGGGAAACACACCAACTTTGACCATATTCACTAGATGGCAGCACGGGTCTCACAAGCAGCCGAGAAAACGCTTTCCCGGAGGAGGCAAGCGCTCTGAAAGCCGTGGCGCGGTGTGTTACAATGTCCAATATATTGGACAAATGTTCCATTGCCGGGTCTCAGGAGGTTATAGAGAAGAAAACATCTAAACAATGTTTTTTTTTGTTGGTTTCACTCCCCTAAATAGCCGTTCAAGGTTCATGTAACAACTTATTGGCTTTTCTTTACTCTCTTAGGATCAATGACCACCTCTTTAAATTTTTTTTGCCAGCACGGCTAAAGCTTTTCCTGAAAATTGCTCCTTGTTCAAAAAAAAAACATGGTTGATCCCTCCGTCATAGGAATCGGTATAACACGAAAGTGAAACGTGTCCTTACAGAAGTAGTCGAATGTTTACTGCACATTGATATAAGAGAGCTTGCACAATGTCTATTGGTGTGTTGACAGTTATAGCACCCTCTAACGTGGATGCATCCACGTTGACGCTTGATGGTAAATCTGTATCCCGACGACTAGCGTCTATGATGAATGATTAAAGAAACCCTTGTGGTCATAGATGCTTGTGGTAGCTGTACGGTGAGAGCGGATTCATTGAAAGCGGTGTGACAGCCAGAAGAGCGTCAATGATTGGGCGCCGAACTTGGGCTAAGGTCGCCTACTCGCGGCATGTTAGAGTTATTGAACAACGCTGCCCGACCAGAGGGAAACGCAACGCGCGTCATGTCTTCCCCATTGGCCGGCTGCGAGTTTTCGCGTGGCGAGCTAGGCTAGGAACATGGCTAGGGACGCGGAGTTACGGCCATGCAACGCACTCGCGCGTCGCACAGCTATTTTTGGTATGGACGGATGCTACGAGTGTGGATGCTAGGGGTAAGGTCGCCACCTGGCTGTGTGTTAATGCGTCGGCAAAATTGCACGTTTACTATTCGAAACACGCCGAATGGGACGGACGTGGAGAAACAACACTTTCAAGAAACTAATCGTGCATTTTATGGTCATAATGCATTACTTCTCTTAGCAAGAGCACTGTGAGAGGACAGTGATAGATATAAAAGGCTTGTTTTTAAAGCCTGCAAAGTATGTGACCGTGGCGCAGTGGATAGTGTGCCCGGCATCTCTTGTCGCGGACCTAGAGGTCGCAGGTTCAACTCCCATTGACGGAACTTTTTTTTCTTTGTCTTCTGATCATGTGTATTTTTTCGATGTCATTTCTGTGACGGAAATACATCACTCAAATCTTGGTGGACCTTGGCATAAAACACTTTCGGGTTAAAAAAAACTTTCCTTATCAGCTCTCAATAATTCAACCTTATTCTTTCTTAAGAATTGCTTAACTTGCTGAATTCGACAGGTTCTGCCATTTGCAGTGCACCTGCCCTGGGACTTACAAAGCACGTCAATGCATTCAGAAACACATCCAGACCTTTCGGTATCCTCAACAGGCTTTGTCACAGATCTAATGGTGGCTATCTCTTTCACGGGACTCAAGTTCGGTTCCATGTAAAACTTCGGTCCTAGTTTAGGTATTTACAAGAGCTTATCTGTGCCGTGCTGCACGTTTGCCCGAAAATGTTAACTTACCAACTCGCCCAGCTTGCTGTGCTTTCTCTTTCGATTGAAAATAGCTGTAGGAGAAAGCACTAGCAAAGAGCATGGCAGCCAACACAAACTTGTGATGCAAGAGGCTACTGGTTATTTATGTTAAAACAAAGTTGGTGTCAATGTCATGACGTAAGGCGTTTTCCGTGTAGTTCCGCCACATGCACTTAAAAGTTGATTTTAAATATGTGCTAGGCTATATTGGCCCTTTATATTTTGTAGATGCGTATATTTACACACAGATCTATCCCACATGTTATCTCATCTTTGAAACTTCATGTCAGTACTCCTTTTAGCTGAACTGCGTGGAGACAGGACAAAACAAGGTGCATTTTTGTTAGTTTCCTTGCACAGTTTTCCCTGTGCCATGTGGAACAGTCTTGGGAGAAAACAACGCTTTGCCATAGGTTGCGAGACACTGGAAGTCATAAAGGAATACATCTGGACGATGAACGAGCAGTAGGGCAGCTGTTAGGCACATCAGAGCAGGGTACGTACCGCTGGGAAAACACCAATGAGGGTCTGCATATGTATTCGATCGAGCTAATGGTGATGAGCAAGTAAATTTCAGCAATAATGTTCACGCCTAACCGTCATTTGGGCTAAAACTTTGCCCATTGCGACCACCTTTAGCTTCAAAGAGATGAACACAGTGCATGCCGCCACCTCATGTAATCTGGAAGGTTGTACGAGAGCTTGTACTGACCCAGACCGCAATATTGGGAAGGGGGAGGTGGAACCTGAAGTTTATTTTATTATTATTTACTTATAAATGCTGTAGGTTTTCTGCAGACCCATACAGCGAGTGGGCATACTTCATCACAGACACTCAGTAAAATATGACATGTCCAAAAAAGGCAGCAGGGACGACACGAGCAAGACTGGAACACTTTTCAAGAGCCGGTACATCAATACTAATATAATACCAATATTGCTACACTTCGCTACTCGATAAAAAAGAACAAAGGCACCATTAGAAATCACAGACTACACATGACAAAAGAAATGCACAAGAAAAAACGCTGTGGTTCAACTCTGCAAGATACTTTCTGCACCTTTAAATCAAGAGAATTAACTACAGAGGATCTATTAGCTGCTTCACAAATGTACAAAACTGATCCAGGTTTGGATTATTTACAGCTCCACTTGGCAGTGTGTTCCAAGTGTTCTCAGCGCGAGCAAAATAAGAATATTTAAACGTATTGCAGTGCACACTAAATGACCTGATGCATTTATTGTGGCTAGTCCTAATAGAGCGACAACCGGGTGGTTGAACATAGTCGTCTGTACTGATTTTAATGTGGCCGTAAAAGTGGAGATAAATAAACTTCATAGAAGCAACATGACGCCGGCAAGACAAAGTTAGCAAGTGCACTTGTTTGCGCATTTCTGATGCGCTGTCGTCCCAGGAACAGTTTGAGTAAATAAACCTCAGAGCCATATTCTGTAATCTTTCAAGTTTGTCGCAAACACACTTTTGATGGGGATCCTGCACTATACTTCAGTATGCTAGAGTAGGTCTGAGCAGGGTTTTAGAAAGTTTAAAGGCTGGAGGGGCTTTGTTCAATATTCTGCGTATAAATTCTAGCTGCTTAAATGTCTTGGCACATGTATTGTTAATGTGCTTAGAGATCTCAAGTCAAGTGAAAATGTGACACCCAAGTATTTTACCTTGTCAACTTGTGTAATATTCAAGCCATTAATGTACTGAAATGGTAAAGGTAGATTTTTTCCTGGTTAGGCTGATGAACACTATTTAGGACACGTTTATTTCTATACCCCACATATCACACTATTGGGCAATGTTTTGTAAAGAATTAAGTTTTAGATGGTCATCACTACTGCGTATGGTGGAATAAATGACACAGTCATCTGCGAAAAGTCGCAAAGTTACACCTGGTTCTGCACAAGAGGAGATGTCGTTGACGTAGATAAGAAATAATGTTGGCTCCAAGACAGAACCTTGGAGTATACCGGAAAAAAATGCTTAGGCAGTCAGAATCAACATTATTTAAGATTACATAATGAGTACAATCTGCTAGGTAAACCGAGATCCATGCCATTACTTTGCTGTTAATGCCAATATCGTTTGAAGCTTGGCTCTTAATTTAGAATGAGGCACACAGTCGAACATTTTCGCAAAATCTAAACATTGCGCGAGTTTGTAATTTAGAATCAATTGAGCTCATGAAGTCCTCCATTATTTCCGCGAGTTGCGTTACCGCGGAGAGCCCTTTCAAAGCCATGCTATTTAGGGTACAGTATATTGTTAATTTCTAGGTATTCTATGACGGCTTTGTTGAGGATATGCTCCATTCATTTACAGTAACAAGTGGTTAGTGATACGGGTCGATACGTTTGCACAATAGATTTGATACCACTTTTATGGATCAGGATAACTCTAGTGCGTAGCCAATCTGCCAGAAGCGTGCTATTTTTCAGTGAGACCATAAATATTTTAAACAGAAACGGGGTAAGTTGTGCGTAACACTTGAGAACCACATTTGGGATTATATCTACACCTGGTGATTATTTTCCATCTAGTTGTAAAAGCAGGTTCAAGATACATCGTTCAGTTATCTCGATTTCCCGCATAGCTGAGTTACGTTCAACAAGCTGTCCTTGGACTGGGCATGCTTGGCGGAACGCAGAGTGAAAAAAGGAATTAAATGAGTTAGCTATTGGATGGGTGTTTTCAATAACAGTGCCGTTGATTTCCACGTTACGGATCGGACTGTCCGGCCTAGCTAGGTAATGCCGAAATTTTCTTGGTTGCATTGTCATAAAATCTGCTAAAGTGCCCGAAAAAAAAGTTATTTCTTCCTTAGCGCTACAGGGTTTTAAATTCTTGGTAGTACTGGTTGATTACACTTGGATCGCAATTACGCTTGCGCATTTTTTAAAGTTTTCGTTTCTTATGAATAATTTCACGTGCTATCCAAGGAGTTCTTCGTTTTATTCGCCAGTGAGAAATTCCTCCTTTAAACTTGAGCCATAAGTTGTCGACATCGTCGCATGATTCAGTGCATAAATTGTTTAATTTCATTTCCACGTAGTCAATAATACTTTGATCGTTTGCTCTGCGATAATCTTTAATAAATATATGTGAATTTTCAGTGACACTTTTTGTCAGGCCAAGATTAGGAAATTGAATAAGTACCAGTTTATGGTTGGAGATTCTATCTTCCACCGTAACTTCAGCGTCTATTGAGCTAGAAATCAAAACAAGGTCTAAGATATTAGAAACACGCCTTTGGACGCGTGTCGCTTGTGTTACGCGTTGAGATAAGGAAAAGCCTAGCATGGTATCCCAAAGCAGCTCGCAGCTGTTTGCCTCCCTATTGCATACGGTTAAATTATAAGTCTATTCCTGCCAAGTCGAAGTCACGAACAAGTACTAGCTTCGTCTAATCATGCATTTTCTCGAGAAGGTAGTTGTGCAGTTCCATAAGGTAAGTTTCGGATGCCCCAAGTTGTCTGTATACTCCACCTATCAGTAAATGTGACAGTGCACCAAAGGACTCATGGTTAGGTACACCACGTTCCTCTTCAAACGTCGGACCATCCCTTACAGCGATGGCTACACCGCCTCCGCAGCTATCACGACCTTTGCAATTTAGGCTATAGCTTTCTGGAATTATTTCAGAATTGTGTATACCGGGATGAAGCCATGTCTCGGTAATCAAGATATTACAGTAGGTGCATAAGCCAATGAAATCGCCTCTAGTTGATCCGTCTTGTTCACTGTGCTTCTAGCATTGAAACATAATAAAGAAAACAACTTATTTTCCTGAAACCATACATCTAAACTATGACTGTGGCCCTCGTGGCCAGCCTTCTCGGAATGAGCCGACTTCAGAGCTATTCTCTTTTCCACATGCTCATCCCATGCATACAGCATGTAATTCATTTTCAGTTTATCGTAAAGAAGTACAACCTTATCACAATAATAATAATATCTGGGGTGTTACGTCCCAAAACCATGATATGATAATGAGGGACGCTGTAGTGGAGGGCTTCGAAAATTTCGACCCTCTGGTGTTCTTTAACCTGCACTGACATCGCACAGTACACGGGCCTCTACCATTTTGCCTCCAGCGAAATGCGACCGCCTCGGTCAGGATCAAACCCACGAATTTCGAGTCAGCAGACGAGCACTGTAGCCACTGATCCACCGTGGCGGACAACCTTATCACAATGTTCTTGGTTACGTTTTGAGGACTCTCACAAGATCCTGCGCGATTCACGAACTGCGAATGAAAAATCCTCTGATACTTTTTTGGTATCAGACGATTTTGTGCCTTTGAGCTTTGAGGAGTTGCGCAGCACTGCCATTTTTTTCGTCGAAATCCTAAAACCGCAGTATGATGGGTCAGTCCCGACTCGTTAATCTTTTGCCAACGCGATGGACACGTTCCACTGTTTTTAGTTTTATTTTCAACAAATGGTTAAAGATATCCTTCTCGACATATTTCCTCAAAGACGCCAGGCTGTCATTGTTATTTCCTGGGATACCGTACATCACAATGTTGTTAAAGCGGCTTCTGTTTTCCAAGTTATCCATGTTACTGCTTAATTTTGCAACTTGTTTTTGAACCGTATTCACTATTGCTTCACACGTTTCAACTTTTCCTTTACAGCCTTTGAGTGCTGCAAGTGTATTCTCAATGAGAGACAGGCATGTTTAGACCCTCTGCATTCCAATTTGAAGTTCAGATTGTGAAGCCTTGATTTCTGTGACAGTATTTAAAATCTTTTGCAGAACATCATTATTAGTCCCAGGGTTTTCTTCTACATCACCACTCATAATTAACAATAAGCACATTATGCGATAAGCATCCATACAACATGACCACAAACAGGCAAGGCTTTGCATAACGATATTTTTCACCAACCTGTGCACAGAAGAGCACGAAATTTAGCATCATGCACCTAGCGGTGCCACCGAGCCCACTGAATGGTGAAAGTAGGCATTGTCCCAATATATGCTGTTCCTGAGAGGTCTCTGGAGCTGCGGATTTGCCAAAACTTCTCTCAAGGTGAACCGGGTTGGGCGTCATGAAGTCAAACCGGAAAAACGATATGGTTCTAACTTTGGTCAGGTGAACTTGGTATGTTGCTTTGGATGTCACCGAGGCAATATGTCTGCAGGGAGCTGCAAACAAGGCATGGCCGCACAGATTGGATTCCAGGAAGACCTGTACACAGAAGAGCACGAAATTTAGCATCATGCGCCTGGCGGTGCCGCTGAGCTCACTGAAGGAGCTATGTGTTATGAGTAAGCAGTGTAGAAATTTGGGCTAGTTGATGTGAGTTCATCTTGGTCAAACTGCATGGTGAGGCAGGATACTAAGAAGGAAGTGAGACAAACAAGTGCAGAATTGTAGGTTTTTTTGAGACGCCATTCTTTTATGTGAGGACTGATTGCATTAACTACAGTAAGAAGTATGTGTATGTAATTAGAACATGTCGTATGAGTTCGGTAATTTCAGAAAATATTAGATTGCTGTTTCTTTTGGCTTCTATCGGATTTATGCAGGTCACTGAAGTTTTATTTATCATACACTGGACCAGATTTATCAAAAATGCCAGCCACTGCAGTGGCCGGCAGATTTTACTGGTAGAGCACAGTGAAATACTACCCTTGTATATCGGTGCTGCTCCTTCGGCGAAAGTGCAGGTTAAAAAAAACCTGTCTAAATAAAAAGCAACGCCTTTCATTCTAGCAAATTTCATGTTGAATATTGTTAGAATGTACAATATACCAATTATTTATTAACTGCAAAAGAACCAAAAGCCTAAACAGGCTGTCCATAAAGTGCAACATCATGTACTTCTCCATGTAACTTAAATGCCTAGGTTGCACTGAAAGCACAGACGTAATCACAAGCCTATTTCTTTCTGATAGTAAACAGAATATGAGTGGAAAATTTATGTGTCGCGAAGCATCAGGAAAAGCCGTACTGATCAGCAAATGAAATATGTATCACGAGGAAATGTCGGGCGCCCTGATTTCATGAATATACAGAAATCTAGGGCTGTCAGCCAGAAGCCAAGAAGCTGTGGGTTAATTTAACTTTTTGGGACATCATATACCAGTGTACATGCATGTGTGCATATGTTTATTTTGTTAAACATGGTAAACAACTTGTGCTTAGTGACTCAAAATGTGTGTTTGAAAATGTGGGACTGTCAACTGCTAAAAAAGGCTGATTTGCTGCTTAAAAGTGAGATTTTAGCTGCTCCAGATGGAGCGCTAAATTGATTAAGATCGATCACATCGCTAGTACGCATTAAACCACGCCATTTGAAAGGACCACGTGCTGGGCATGTCCCTGTTGGTTATTTCATTTTAAAGACGAGCAATAAAAGTGAATTTTATTAGACTGCAGATCTTGCCGAATCTTTCTTGGAATTTATTCAGCAGTATACCGAAAACCAGTGTTACAATGCTTGACATAGATAGTAGGAGTAGATAAGAAACAAAACTAGGAGCAGATCAGAAACAATGCTTTCCACCAGTACAGAATTGGCGAATCTGGACCTTTCATCCAATGAAGGTCAGCGAATACCAGCACAAAACATGTTCATCCACAGTAGTACCCATATTGTAAAGGACCTGCCCGCTGAGGTGGTTCAATGCCAAACTAGTTGGTTTTTCTTGAGTGCACTTGATTGTTCACATTAATTGGTTTCGGGCCTTCCTTACACTTGTCAAGCATCTTTGATATACGCTAATTCTTTTCTGTTTGTCTTAACTAGCTGTGACTTTTACTCCTTACTTGTCATGCGCGAGGACATTAAGATGCTGTGTACGTCAATTTTTCAGATACAATCTCATACTGTTTGCTGTGATTTCTCCGCACCATAGGTCGGCGAACTCACTCATGAGTCGACTCACTCGGACTCACTCCGACTCAGATCGAGTCATCAGTCTGAGTCTGAGTGAGTCCGAGTGAGTAATATTTTGGTGAGTGTGAGTCCGACCGAGTCCGGTTGAAGAAAATTTTCGTGAGTGTGAGTCCGAGTGAGTTCGGCTCAGGAAAATTTTGGTGAGTCTGAGTCCGAGTCAGTCCAAAGCGCAAGATATGTTTCTTGAGTGAGTCTGAGTGAGTTACACCTTCTTTTGCCGACCTATGCTCTGCACACACCTTTTTTCCTTGTTTGTGATGAACTAGCTGTGTAATTGTATTCTTTGCTTGCGCGTGATTAACTCGCTACGTAATTCAACATTCACTTTGTCGTGTGCAGTACGGAGTGCTGTCACATGCAGCAGTACAGTTCCGTATTCAGCAATTTCTCAGATGTATTCACATGATGTTTCATTTATTCTTATGTCGTTTTAAATTCACTCCTGCCCAAGACCGGCAGTGTGTACGAGATAACTAAATAAAAACAAGCAAACAAATAAATCAATAAATAAATCAGATGTTCAGGCTCAAGTCTGTGCTTACCAAGCGGTGTCGTATGCCTAGTGCTACCTCCGAGGGAACAACTCCGAGAGAACACTGTCCCCTTCGAGTTCGAATTAACGAGCTTTTACTGTATCATGTTATTCAGCAAGCATCAACACCCCCAAGAAAATGTTTTTCTTGTGTTGCCTCGGAGGTGTGTTCTTCACTCCGAGGGAAAGTGTTCCCTCGGAGTGAAGAACACACCTCCGAGGCAACACAAGAAAAACATTTTCTTGGGGGTGTTGATGCTCCTCGGAGTGAAGAACGCACCTCCGAGGCAACACAAGAAAAACATTTTCTTGGGGGTGTTGATGCTTGCTGAATAACATGATACAGTAAAAGCTCGTTAATTCAAACTCGAAGGGGACCATCAAATTGTTCTAATTAAGCGGAATTTGAATTAGCAGGGGGGATGCTAGATTGAAAGGATATGCCGCAACACTGCATCGGAAGAGCCCAAAGAACCACCTTTGGACTAGTTATTGGACTTCGGACGCTATTTATGCTCCAAAACATGTTTATTTACATAACGTAGTCAGCGAAATCAAAATTAAATGTAATCAGTAATTTGCTTTTGCTTGTGTTTCTTCTTTCGCGACCCCATGGGCATCGTTTGTAGCTTGCCGAAGAGCTCCAGCACTGCGTACAAATTCTCATCTTCTGAGGAATGCTGCTGTTTTATTGTTTTGCATCTCTAGTAAATTCGGTTAGGCTTGGTTTTGCAACACATTGTGATCACTGTGGGCCGACTTCTGTGAGGAGGGATGAAAACAAGGGGCTCCCAGTTCAAATTAACCGTTGCGGATACGGATGCGTTCGAATTATCGGTTGTTTTCCCCCATAGAAATACACAGGGGCCAGGGCATCAGCTCGAACTCAAAACCGAGTTCGAATTAACGAGCTTTTGCTGTACCATGCAAAAAATCGCTAGGAGAAGGATTAAGACTAACTAAGCTGCAGACAAACTGTAAAGAAACCTACATTGAGCAGACTGCATTTGCATGAACTGGACGAGGGAACACACTATTTGAGAAAGGGGTAGGAGCACATATGTTTCTGTGGATGGCATCCTGGTGCAATTTTGTGGCATCTGGGCAAGGTATTAGAACACACAGTTCATTTCAAAATTTACCACCGCTTCACATATTGTGGTGTTCTAATCCCGCATCAAATAAAAGATCATCCTTAATTGTCATCTAAGTTTGGCTGCTGCATGGTATGTTAAATTGAAACCAGAAGTGTTATTTCAATGTAATCATGACAATATGTCTTAGATAACATGCGTTGTGAAGTACTCTTCATTCACATAGTCATTTATTTCAAAACATGCCAGCCGAGGAAAGCTTTTTGCAGTTAATGCTTGTTTGTGGGCTAATTGGTCTTGAAGTACAGTGAAGTGACAAACGGCACGAAAAGACAGACAGAAGGAGACAGACATGTGCAATGACTCACAAATGATTTCATTTTCAGAAGTGCATGAATTAAAAGCATTTTATATATTTTTTAATAAATGAACATGTCTGTCTTTTCACACTGTGTATTATTTCACTACACTTTTTGCTAGTTCTTTTTTTCATGCAAAGCATATTTTTTACTGTTCATTTGTCAATATTTGTATTATGAACACTCGCGTGTTTCTGTATCATATCCCCTGAGATGTATGGGGCGAATGCTTCGTGCAAAGCATATTTTTTACTGTTCATTTGTCAATATTTGTATTATGAACACTCTTGTGTAATACGTTCAGTGACAGTAATAAAAGGAATGTGTACAATATTTCCAATAACTGTGTCTGCAAAGATTACGTGTGTCTGTACTGTCCAATTATGTTCTTGAATTCAATAGCCATGTCTTGTTTCACAATAAAACACTTTTATTTCGAATATTCATGTTGCATGGGCAACAGTGGACACTACTACTTGGACTCATGTCTGATTCAACATGACAAAGATATGCGTTAGGGCGGCATGTACCATTTCCTGCTTCATATGTCAATTTTTTCAAAACAGCACAAAACATTTTTGGACGTTAGTTTAGCCATCAGTCTGAGAGAACTGCGCTTTCTACTTTTAATGTGATAGAGCTATCGAAGGCTTTGAAGTTTTACGGACTGGCGAAGAGATAATCCGGACAGCCTAAGCTGCTATTTTCGAAAGACGATTTCGTGTTTCCGGGTATTTTTACCAGCTGAATGTAGACAGCATCCCACTAGTCTGTGCAAAAAAAAAAAAAAGGCACCGCTATGCGCATTTCAGTGTACTGCGTAAATGCGTAGTTGCATCTAGCGAACGCCTACGCTCCAACCGCTACTACTACATGCGTTTCATAAGCACTACTGAGTACGCCAACAGCGCGCAACCTGGAAGACGGTGCACCGCGTGATATAAAAGAAATATTATGGCAAAGGACCCTTGGGAGAACGCGCGGTGTAGCGAGAACCAGCACCCCGTCACAAAACGACAGTAACTTTGAAACAAGTTCGCCTCGTATAAGCTTACGACGCGCAGAACGAAGACCGCAGCGTAAGTTCCACAGGTGAGACAACCACTTACCTTAAAACAGCTGACATCCGAAGTAGTACAAGTCCCGCGTCTTCTTCGCCGGCCGGCAGCCCAAACGAACGCGTAATAAAGAAAAAATCGGAGCGAACCAGCTGCGTAAAAACACAACCCGTTTCAGCGACACTTGTCAGCGAAAAGCCCAAACATTTCGGCGTAATTTCTAAGGCGGCGCGTACGGCTTCAGCGCTAAACAAACGACACACGGGCGCCGCCATCTTTCTTGAAGCGAAACAAAAATAAACAAAAAATACCGGAAGCGTGCTTAGATCACGTGACCACTTCCAGCCAATAGCGGCGCAGCATTCGCCCCATACATCTCAGGGGATATGATACGGAAACACGCGGCCCGGCCCGGCCCCACCGCAGATCGGGCCCGACAAAGGCCCGAACCATGAATCTAGCAGGTGTTGCCCGAACATGGAATCGACAGCAATGCGTTTTAAAGGGACACTAAAGCGAAACAATGACTTGGTTTAGATTGACAAACTGCACTCGGAGAAATCTAATGCCATATGTTTCGTTATCATAAGTTCATTATTAGCGGAGAAAATCAAGGTTGAAATTTTATTTTTAAATTTGGTTCCGTTATCTGCGCGCGTGACATCAGATATTCCAAATGTATTTTTTGTATTTTCGCGACATTGGCACGATGAAATTTTCTGAAACTTCGTATGCAAGGTCTATGGCACCCACATATGACAATGTACCTCATTTTTGTCGATTAGAAACTACGTAGGACTCAGTAGACGCCTTCAGAATCTATGACGTCACGGTGTTTGGTGCGGGAATCTCAATGTGGCGTCTCCACCCGCATTTTCTTTTCGCGTGTTTTCTCGCTTACCAAGCGTCGTGTCGCGGCAAGAGTGGTTTTTTTCGGGATCGTGAAATTGTACGTAACTAATACGCGAAAAATCGTTTTGCCCTTTAGTGTCCCTTTAAGTAGCAAATGACTACGTTTTCTTGGCGCACGCTACGCTAGCACGTGTGCTTTAGCGCGGTAATCCTCTGTACAAAAGGGCCTCACTGTGGTAACAGCTGACCGGACATACTGGGTACAATACATGGCTATTAAGCAGTGGTATACTGCGCACAATTTTACAACAAATGCAATGGGAGGCATCAACAGCGTTTGGTAGCGGACATGACAATCGGTAGAATTTTGTCTTGGGCGATGCAAACCCGTGTTGCATCACGGTGAGGAGTGCTTATGTGGCTTCGGTAAGGAACAAGTGTTGGTGAGCTTAAGTTTTTCACGCCCCTGCCAACGCCCATGGTAGCAGATATTGCAGCGAAAAAAAAAAGTGATTTGCAGCATGACTTCAGTTTTAACAGGGAGTGCAATAAGAAACGAGGAGCCAGAAAACAGAGCACTGTCTTCATTTTGTTTTTAT
Source organism: Rhipicephalus appendiculatus (assembly GCA_030522465.1). NCBI lineage: Eukaryota > Metazoa > Arthropoda > Arachnida > Ixodida > Ixodidae > Rhipicephalus > Rhipicephalus appendiculatus. Next base: position 65,942 of record JALIZH010024562.1, read on the forward strand.
TACGCTCTCTATAGAAATTTAAAGCATGCTTTACATCGAGCCTAATCATGCACCCTTCTGGATATGTAGCACCTGTCTGCAGCACAACAGCACCTTACACCGGGAAAAGAAATAGAGAAAGACATTACCTTTGTTCTAAATATGCTAGCCTAGATCAAAGTTATAATGAACTAGGCGCACCACGTGTACTTTTCGAAATACGTACAAACAGCCAAAAGGACAGGAAAAAAATTACACCATCTCCCGCTAAAGGGAACCATGTGTGGATGCGAAGCAGCGGGGAGATAATTAGCTTGAGCGGGAGGAACGTCACCGCTCTCATTTCCCGGCAGCGGTCCGGGCGCTCATTGCGGCGCTGCCCAGGAGAGAGAATGAGGCGCGCGCACTCCGTTATTTTCATACCGCGGAACTACCGTGGCGCCCCCCAGCGGAGTATGCAGCTGTCACACCACCTGTCGTGCGCGCCTCTTCGTACAGGATTCCTAGAGGAAAGGATGGGGGGGGGGGACCGTAGGAGAGGAGAGAGAGGGGGGAGGGGACTTGCATGCGCTGTAGGGGTGTGGGACGCGGGAGCCGCTCCGTAGAGTAGAGGATTCCTAGAGGAGAGAGGGGGAAGAGGACGCGCATGCGCTGCGGGGATGTGGGACGCCGGAGCCGCTCCGTGGAGTAGATGATTCCTTAGAGTAGAGAAAGAGGGTGAGCGTAGGAGAGGATAGGGGACCCATTACAAAAAATTTACACCATCTTTCCAAAGGGAACCCTGATGGAATGCGAAGCAGCAGCGTTGCGCATGGGAGCGGTGGAGAGGGTGAAACGAGAGAGAGGTGACACATACAGACATGTTTCAACGCGTACATTAGGCGCGCGTCAGGCGGCAGCTGTGGGCGCTGTGGCGAGCGCGCGGCAGGCGAGAGAGAGCGTGACGTCAACGCGAAGCTGCGGCGTGACCTACTTGGCACCGCTCCAACACCTGCGGCGAGAAGAGCGCGTTGCGGCGCGTTCGTACGGACGTACGCACAGAGGGACAGCGTTACACAGCCTAGTCAAAGAGCTGCTTCGCATCTAAAACCTCAAGCATAATTCTTCATCATCGTCAGCCACAGCATCAACAAAGTGCACATAATGCGTTACAAGTGTGTAACGGGTACCGCGCTTTTCCGAAGAATCACGAATAATGGCATAGTGGACGCTTCCCCACTACACAAAGATTATGGTAATTTATGGCGTAGTGGGTACCATGCAAGTGTGGTTGTAGTAGTTGCCCCAAGGGTGCTAAAACTGCGCTAAAAACACAGACAAAGACGAGGAAAACAGGACACGCGCAGTGTCCTGTTTTCCTCGTCTTTGTCTTTGTGTTTTTAGCGCAGTCTTAGTCCTCATTATGAATTTAAACCAACTAGCCCGACTCGGTGCTCTACTTCACTGCCCCAAGAGTGTTTAAAAAATGCTCTTAAAGGGTGCTCTTCCAGCTATCGCTGTGACTGTGCTGCGCGGTCCGCGCAGGCCTGGCGTTTTTTTTATTGCGATAGCAATTATATGGACACTCTCGGCTGAATTTCGCCGTCGCTGTCTGTCGACGCCGTCATGTTCCAGATAAGCATATGTATGTATGTGTATATCTAAAAAATGCATAAAGAAAAATAAATCAGTTGAAAAAAATTCCAAGCCACCCAACCACGGATTCGAACCAGCGACCCCTGGCTCCGCAGCCTACTACGCTAGCGAACACAACCACATGCCATGCTCGCGCCAGTGATATAACGGCGAGCTATTCATATTGTCACGTGGTCGTCACGTCGACGAAGGCAGCAATTGGTAGGTCCAAAATGAAACTGTTTATTTCGGCTGAACTTGTGGCCGGGAAACGGAAAGTCAGATTACAGCGATACACACTGGCACTGATAGCGGCGAACAGAGCGTCGGCCGTCGATCAACTGAACATCGCTGGAAAGCGCCGGCTTTTATAAATCACGCGTCGAACATTCTAGCCTTATCACTAGTCGTCGCGCAAGCTCCGGAATAATCTTGAGCATAGGCGTGCGCACGAGGGGGGACAGAGGGGGCGGCCGCCCCCCCTAGTCACGTAAGAGAGGGGGGGCGCAAAGCCTAGCTGCCCCATACATTGACTTAATAGAGAGGGGGGGCGCTGCGATGAACCTTCGCCCCCCCCTTGCCCCCCCCCCCTGAAGGGGAACCCTGTGCACGCCTATGATCTTGAGTGTAAGAGTCTTGCGTGCAATCTTAACAAAACGATCTACTACAACCGTGAAGCTTCTGGAACAATAAGGCGCGGTCTGCGCCGAGTACTGCTGATAGTCTTTGTGGGCGGAAACCGAATACATTAAAAAAAACCGCGCATGGCAATGCCCCCCTCTGAAAAGGCATCGTCCCGATGCTTAGAACAGAACACATGGGAAAAATACATGCAACAAAATAACGACAATAAATCAAGAAAGTTCAATAAACAATACGCACAAGCAAGAAAGTCCAAATGAAAAAAAGGTACAGTCCTCAGGTTCACTACCGCGCTTAAAACGGCTTGAGGCGCACGACGCGGATGACTTCAGGTCGCGCATGCCGCCGTTGAGAGTTCGAAATGCCGTCGGGGACAACCTCGTAGTTGAGTGTGCCGAGACGTCGAAGCACCCTATACGGTCCGAAGTATCGTCGCAGAAGTTTTTCACTAAGTCCACGTCGTCGTATCGGCGTCCACACCCAAACGCGGTCGTCTGGCTGGTATTCCACGAAGCGTCGTCGAAGATTGTAGCGGCTGCTGTCAGTCGTCTGCTTATTCTTGATCCGCAGGCGGGCGAGCTGTCGTGCTTCTTCAGCCCGCTGTAGGTGGGCGGTCATGTCGATGTTTTCCTCGTCGGTCACGTTTGGTAACATGGCGTCGAGCGTCGTTGCCGGGCTCCGTCCATAGACCAACTTGTATGCGTCATCTGCGTCGTTTCTTGCACGGTCGTGTTGTATACGAAGGTCACGTACGGAAGGATGGGGTCCCACGTCTTGTGTTCGACATCGACGTACATGGCCAGCATGTCGGCGATGGTCTTGTTTAGACGCTCGGTCAGGCCGTTGGTCTGTGGGTGGTACGCGGTGGTCCGGCGGTGACTTGTGTGGCTGTATCCCAAGATCGCCTGGGTTAGGTCAGCCGTAAACGCCGTGCCTCTGTCGGTGATGAGAACCTCTGGGGCGCGGTGTCGAAGGACGATGTTCTCAACGAAGAACTTGGCTACCTCGGCGGCACTGCCTTTGGGCAGGGCTTTTGTTTCGACGTAGCGGGTGAGGCAGTCGGTGGCTGCGAAGATCCATTTGTTTCCGGAAGTCGAGGTTGGGAACGGCCCCAGGAGATCCATCCCGATCTGCTGGAACAGTCGCCGAGGAGGCTCCATCGGCTGAAGGAAGCCTGCTGGTCTTGCGGGTGGTGTCTTCTGTCGCTGACACTCTCGGAACGTCCTTACGTAGCGGGCGACGTCGGCGGCAAGGCGCGGCCAGTAGTACTTTTCCTGTACTCTTGCGAGCGTGCGGGAAAGTCCGAGTTGTCCAGCCGTCGGGTCGTCGTGTAGTGCCTGGAGTACTTCTGGTCGCAATGCTGAAGGCACTATGAGAAGGTAGTTGGCTCGAAGTAACGAGAAATTCTTCTTAATGAGAACGCCGTTTCGCAAGAAACACGAAGCGAGTCCTCGCTTGAATGCCTTCGGAACAATGACGGTCTTGCCTTCAAGGTACTCCACAAGGCCTCTGAGTTCCGGGTCGGCTCGCTGTCGTTCGGCGAAGTTGTCGGCACTTATGGTTCCCAAGAAGAAGTCATCCTCCTGGTCGTCCTGCGGCGGCGGGTCGACGGGGGCGCGAGATAAGCAGTCGGCGTCGGAGTGCTTTCGTACCGGTTTCGTAAACGACGGTGATGTCGAATTCTTGAAGCCTTAGACTCCATCTTGCGAGGCGACCTGAAGGGTCCTTCAAGTTAGCTAGCCAGCACAAGGCGTGGTGGTCGCTCACAGCTTTGAAGGTCCCGCCATAGAGGTAGGGGCAAAATTTGACGTAGTCCAGATGATAGCGAGGCACACCTTTTCTGTTGTGGAATAGTTGGCCTCTGCCTTGGATAGCGCCCGGCTAGCATAACTGATAACCCTTTCCAGTCCGTCCGTCCTCTGCACAAGGACGGTGCCGAGTCCTACGCTGCTCGCGTCGGCGTGCACTTCTGTTTCGGCGTGTTCGTCGAAATGCGCAAGTAACGGAGGCGTTTGCAGGCGCCGTTTTAGTTCTTGAATTGTTTACTCCTGCGGCGTTTCCCACTTGAACTCGACGTTGGTCCTGGTAAGGTTAGTGAGTGGCTCGGCGATGCGCGCAAATGTTTTGACGAACCGCCTGTAACAGGCACACAGGCCGAGAAATCGACGCATGGCCTTCTTGTCGGCGGGTGGCGGGAATGTAGCGATGGCGACTGTCTTCTGCAGGTCTGGGCGTACTCCGGACTTGCTTATAACGTGGCCCAAGAACAAGAGCTCCTCGTTGGCGAAGCGGCACTTTTGTGGCTTCAGGGTGAGTCCGGAGGTCTTGATTGCTTGAAGTACAGCTTCAAGGCGCCGGAGGTGTTCGTCGAAATTTGAGGAAAACACAACGACGTCGTCCAAGTACACAAGACAAGTCTGCCACTTAAAGCCGGCCAGTACGGTATCCATAACGCGTTGGAAGGTCGCGGGGGCCGAGCAAAGACCAAAAGGCGTGACCTTGAACTCTAACAGGCCGTCTGGAGTTATGAAAGCAGTCTTTTCTCGGTGTCTCTCGTCGACTTCGATTTGCCAGTAGCCTGTCTTGAGGTGCATCGACGAAAAGTACTTTGCGTTGTGGAGTCGATCCAGGGCGTCGTCTATCCGTGGGAGGGGGGTACACATCCTTCTTCGTGATCTTGTTTAGGCGACGATAGTCGACGCAGAAACGTAGCGTGCCGTCCTTTTTCTTCACCAAAACTACGGGAGACGCCCAGGGACACTTGGACGGCTGGATTATGTCGTCGCGTAGCATTTCGTCGACTTGTTTCTTCACGGCCTCGCGTTCGCGCGTCGATACTCGGTACGGGCTCTGTCGAACTGGTCGAGCACTTTCCTCTGTAATGGTGCGATGTTTCGCGACTGGGGTCGGTCGAATTCTTGACGACGCCGAGAAGCAGTCTTTGAATCGCAGGAGCAGGGCCTTTAGCTGGTCTTGTTTGACCTTCGGAAGGTTCGGGTTGACGTCGGAATCTAGTTTGGGACGTCGATTCTTCGAAGCAGGTTCGGTATGATCGGAGAGGGCGAAAGCGTGGCTGGTGTCCATGAATTTCTCGATGTGGGCGACCGTCGTACCAATGTTAAGGTGCCTATATTCGTGGCTGAAGTTTGTCAGCAGTACCTTTGCTTTGCAATCACGCAACTCGGCGATGCCTCTTGCGACGCAAATCTGATGGTTTACAAGCAGGTGCTGATCGCCCTCGATGACGCCTTCGAAGTCTGCGGTTGTTTCGGTGCCGACGGAAATTGTGAAACGGTCACCTGCTCTTCTATCACGTTCAATGCGTGGTTCCCTGGCGTCGCGTGGGTCGGGAGCGCGTTTTCTGAGGTTAGTGTTATCGACTCAGACCTCAGGTCGATGACGGCTCCGTGGTCACTTAGGAAGTCCATTCCAAGTATCACATCCCTGAAGCAGTCTTGTAGGATAACAAAACTCACCGGATAAGTCCGGTTATTGATGGTGACTCTCGCCGTGCAGACTCCAATTGGCGTTATCAGGTGGCCTCCAGCTGTCCGGATTTCAGGTCCACTCCACGCGGTCTTTACTTTCTTCAGCTTGGCGGCGAATGGCCCACTGACGACGGGATAGTCGGCTCCAGTGTCGACGAGAGCGGTGACGTTGTGGCCGTCGATGAGAACGTCGAGGTCGCTAGTCCGTCGCCTTGCGTTCCGGTTAGGTCGCGGCGTCGGATCACGGCTCCGTCGATTTGTTGCGCCGCTTCCATGCTGCGTCGTCAGGTTTTCCTCGATCCACGAGGTTTAGTAAGCAGGGCTCTATCTGCTTCGCGTCGTGTTGAGCAGTTGTCGCGGCAGCGGCGTCGGCGTCGGCGGAGGATCTTCGCTCGTTCGACGTACGGCAACCCCATCTCCATCGGTTGCTGCCCTTAGTTTTCCGGATAAGGGCTCGGAGAGCGGCCCTGAGCAGGGGCGGCGTACTGCCTGCGGTACTGTGAGGTGTAGCGCCCTGGCGAAGGCGATCGGGAAGATCCTCGAGGCGTCCACTGCGCTCCTGCGAGGTAGTCGGTGGTGTCGCGTGGTCGTTCACCTCGCTGTGGACGCGGCGCGTCGATGTCGAAACCACGCAGTCCTATCTGGCGGTACTAGCGACGGCGGTAGGTGTGGCCAGCTTCTCCGCAGTGGTAGCACAGGGGGTGGTGGTCAGGGGCGCGCCAAACGTCGGTCTTCCTCGGAGCGGAACGCTGGCCGGTGGGTGGACGGTATGGCATCGGTGGCGGCGGTGTCTGGCGGCGGAACTGCGGTGGTGCGAAGTCTTCACGTGGGCGCGGTGGGGGAGCGTTACGACGCGCTGCGGCAGCGTAGCTCATCGCTTGTGGCTCGCGCTGCGCTGGTTCAGGCGCTCGAAGAACTTGCTGGATATAATTATAGTAATACCAGGGGTTTTACGTCCCAAAACCACCATATGATTATGAGAGACGCAACTTGCCGGATTTCCTGGCGCACGACGTCGGCGATCGGCTCCACCTGAGGCTGCGAAGTTGGCAAGAATTTGCGCAGCTCCTCCCGAACGATTGCTCTGATGGTGTCGCGCAAGTCGCCGGGATGTAGCACTTGAACATCCCCGTATGTCGTCGAGGGAATGCGGCGGTTGTACTGGCTAGTACGCATCTCCAGCGCCTTCTCGATCGTCGTGGCCTCCGAGACAAATTCCGTGACAGTCCTTGGTGGGTTCCGTACAAGGCCGGCAAAGAGGTCTTGCTTAACCCCCCGCATCAAGGAGCGAACCTTCTTTTCCTCGGACATGGCGGGGTCAGCGTGGCGGAAGAGTCGGGTCATTTCCTCTGCGAAAATAGTGACGCTTTCGTTAGGAAGTTGCACACGTGTCTTCAGCAAGGTTGCAGCCCTTTCCTTTCTGACGACACTCGTGAACGTTTCCAAAAAAGTGCCGCGAAAGATGTCGCAGGTTCGAAGAGTGGACTCGCGATTCTCGAACCAGGTCCTAGCTGCGTCGTCTAGGTAAAAGTATACGTGGCGCAGCTTGTCGTCGGCGTCCTAATTGTTGAATGTTGAAACCCTTTCGAATGTCTCAAGCCAGGTTTCGGGGTCTTCACTTGGAGATCCGTGAAACATCGGCGGCTCTCTGGGTGGCTGCATCACGATTGCCGCGGGGGGCACTGTGGTCGTCATCGTGCTTGTTGTATTCGTCGCCGTGGCCCGGATCTTGTCGGGTAGGGGTCCGTATTCTGGTGGAAGACCTTGCTGCCTGCGGCTGGCTCGCTGCTCAGCGTTGACGTCGGTGTCCCCTTCGCGGTGTGGGCTTGGCTCACGGCTGGAGGGGGGCGTTCGGTACATGGACCGGGAAGCACCTCCACCAGATGTCACGTGGTCGTGACGTCGACGAAGGCAGCAGTCGGTAGGTCCAAAATGAAACTGTTTATTTGGGCTGAACTTGTGGCCGGGAAACGGAAAGTCAGATTACAGCGATACACGCTGGCACTGATAGCGGCGAACAGAGCGTCGGCCGTCGATCAACTGAACATCGCTGGAACGCGCCGGCTTTTATAAATCACGCGTCGAACATTCTAGCCTTATCACTAGTCGTCGCGCAAGCTCTGGAATAATCTTGAGTGTTAGCGTCTTGCGTGCAATCTTAACAAAACGATCTACTACAACCGAGAAGCTTCTGGAACAATAAGGCGCGGTCTGCGCCGAGTACTGCTGATAGTCTTTGTGGGCGGAAACCGAATACAGTAAAAGAACCGCGCGTGGCAATATGCACCATTTGGCGCTCGCGGTACGCAGATCTCGGAACAGCTCGAGCTTGTTTTCTGTCACGCAACGCTTTTACAGTTTCTTTCTTAAAGAACACCAGATGGTCCAAATTTCCGGAGCCCTCCACTACGGCGTCTCTCATAATCATATTGTTACACGGCGGGAATGCACCAGAAAGGCGATGAAGACGACGAATGTAATAGCGCTCGTGTTGTCGCTGTTCCGCCATCTTGGCTGCAGCTGCGTCTACCTCCCTCTGTATATTTTGTGAATATATTTCTTCCTTTTATACTCTCACCCCCGTGACATTTGGTGGAAGTGCGGGGTAACATCGATCGCGATATAACGGAGCTCCGCAGCGGCCGACGCTTGGCTTTTTCCACGATGGCAGACGAGAGGCCCGCTCCCGCCGAGGCGACCACAACAACGGTTGCGACCACAACAGCGGTTGTCCTCCCTCAGGTAAAAGGTCCTGGCACGTTCTGCGGGACTGACAACGTCGACATCGAAGACTGGTTGCCGTTGTACGAACGTACAAGTAGGAACTACCGCTGGGATGAGACGCTTATGTTGGCAAACATCCTGTTCTACCTTAAAGGAACACCGAAAGTCTGGTTCGAGAACCACGAAGAAGAAATTGGGAGCTGGGATGCGTGCAAGGAAAGGATGCGCGCCCTTTTCGGCAAGTCTGCGGGTAGAAGGGCAGCGGCCAAGAAGGAGTTGGCATCTCGTGCGCAAACGTCGACAGAATCATACCTGACGTATATACAGGACGTGCTTGCCCTTTGCCGAAAAGCAAATAATGGCATGGATGAGACCGAAAAAAGTGGCGCACATATTAAAGGGCATAGCAGATGATGCCTTCAATCTTCTCATGTGCAAAAACTGTGACACTGTGGATGCCATCATCAAGGAGTGCCAGCGTTTTGAGGCCGCAAAAAGTCGACGTATCGCTCACCATTTCGCTCGACTTCCCAACACAGCAGCAACATGGTCGTGCGAAGACGTACCTGCCCCCCAGGCACCGCTAACTGCAGAGCAAGTGACAAAGATAGTTCGACGTGAACTTGAAGCTATGTCACCTGCTTCTATGTGCTCCCGTGCCTGTGACTCTAGCTCTCAGATGATACCACTGGTGCATGCTATCGTGCACAAGGAGCTTTCCAACGCTGGTCTGGATTCTGTGTGCGCCACAGCTCCGTCTCGACCGATCGACCGCCGTCGACCACCACCTCGACATGCCCAAGATCAGAGCCTTCCAGTGCGCTCTCGCAACCCAGCCGAGTGGAGGACTCCTGATGACCGTCCAATTTGCTTTAACTACCATCGCATTGGGCACGTGGCCCGTCATTGCAACAGCCGATGGTATTGGCATCAGGCATCCTATGGATACAACCGTCACGCAGCGACTGACCATGGACGCTTTCAACCTTACCAAGAATCACCACAGGCCACCAGTGAAGACGTTTCTTCCATGCCGCATCGTCGTCGTTCGCCATCCCCGCATGGGCATCAGTCTCGTTCTTCGCTGTCCCGTCGCCCATCATCAAGCTCGCCCCAATTTCGCCGTCCAACGTCGCCGACTGACCGCTTGCCTCGGGAAAACTAGACGATGCAGCTCCCGGAGGTGACGCTGTATCGACCGCTTGCCTGCCAAATCCTCTGACCACACTGCCGACGCGACGCAACCTTGTTGACGTTAAAGTGGACGACGCACTCGTTGTTGCTCTTGTGGACACAGGCGCGCACTTATCAGTGATGAGTTCAGAGCTTCGTCGCCGCCTTAAGAAAGTTCTGACGCCACCCACGGTACCACTCATCCAGGTCGCCGACAGTGGGACGTTTCCCGTGCTTGGGATGTGCTGCGCGCGCATAAGCGTTGCTGACCGCTCCACAACCATGCTGTTTGCCGTGCTCGAGAAATGCTCCCACGAACTTATCCTCGGCATGGACTTTTTGTCCGCCCACTCTGCCCTTATTGACTGCGGTACCGGCTTACTTCAGCTTGACCTACCGTGTTACTACGACCCTCCAACACCACCTCAACCGCGTCTATGTTCCCTAGATTACGTTCGACTGGCACCACAAGCTGTTACGTATGTGGACCTGAGGTCTTTCCCTCCTATTCCCGACAGCGATTACATGTTGACGCCTATTGCTGACGTCCGGCTGACCAGAAATCTGGCCGTCCCTCACACACTTTTGACAGTCAGAAATAATCAAGCGTCTCTACCGATTCTGAATTTCAGCTGGTGCTCGCAACTTATCCCAGAAGGCATGACTCTGGCGAAAGTCTCTTCTATCGATGATGCCATTTGTGCGTTTGTAGCCGACGCTTCTTTGTCCTCTGCTGCATCCTCCTCCTGCACAGCCGATGGCAACGTTGACAAGATGATCGCCCCTGACCTCCTCCCAGCACAGAAAGCCGACATTCGACGTCTGCTGAAATCCTACCGCGACATCTTTGATTTTGATGACCGGCCTTTAGGTCAGACATCCTTTGTCACTCATCAGATCAACACTGGAGACGCCAGCCCAATCCGACGACGTCCTTACCGCGTGTCCCATGCTGAGCGACAAATCATCCAGCATGAAGTTGAAAAAATGCTCACAAAAGACGTCATCGAACCATCCTGCAGTCCATGGGCATCGCCGGTCGTGCTAGTAAAGAAAAAGGACGGCAGCTGGCGCTTCTGCGTAGACTACACTCTCAGTACGGTCCTGGATAATAGCCTCGATATAGGCGGCATCCTTCGACGTACTGTTTATTATCACGGCTATGGACAGCCCAGCGAAGAGAAGTATACGTTACTCTCTTCAGGCGGCCTCGAACTTGAGGAGTGCCGCCTATAAACTATCGCAGTAAGCGGCCGAAGTCCGCATACGGCCCCGCAGGCCGATCCGCGTGCGAGTTGAGCCGTTGAGCGGCAGGGCGGCGGGGAACAAGCGTCGGAAACAACTGCACCACGCATGCGCTTGAACGAAAAATAAAAAAAAAGAAAGAAGAATTGAGACGCGCGCTCCGCGCTCGCCCGGCGCGCGTGCGTGAAGGAAAAAAAAAAAGAAAAAAAAAAAGACGACAGACGAGCATCGCGGAAGCTGAGAATTTTCGTGTTCGCCGCGCGGCCGCTCCATCACGAGACGTGCAGGCGACAGAGCTTTGAGGCCGGTAACCGTCACCTGTTTGTCAACGTACTTGGAAAGCGCTAAACTGCGTCGGCTGCGCGCTTTGCGCCTGCCGCTGGGTGATATGTTTTATCAATGGATATGAAAGGTGTGTATCGAGGGCAATGTAACGCGCCGCAATGTGAGTGCGATGGATTTTGCCGCGCCGGGAACAATGAGCCTGCCGCACCATACCAGGCTGGTTGGTGGGCGTAATGCGGGCACAGTCCAGTACAACATGCTCGAATTGGTAAGTAGCCTTTTTGTTTTCTTTGATGGTGTCGTGATATCTGCTGATGCATGTGCAGGATCCAATTTTGCTGAGTGAACGAAAAAAAAAAAATAGGAGGAGGGTGGGCACACTTCGCCCGTTATATATATACATTGATCGTGTTATACTTGCGAGAGAACATTAAGCGCAGCAGTAACTACTCCCGAATTTACATGCTTTGTGTGTAATCTTCGTTACATCCCATTGTAGATGCGCTTTTTCGCGGAATACAATGCTTCTTATGTTATCATGTGTACACATTACGTTGTGACAAATTTGTTTTCAATTTACTCAGTTCATGGCTCGCATTTGTTTCGTGACTTAATTGTGGCATGCCAGCTTGTGTAACTTTTCAACATCTGGAACCGCGTACGTTTTTCAGGGTCGAGATCTACGCAGGACGTGTTCTTCATGCCGCCCGATGTGCCACCCAGTCAACCGCAGGAAGTGATTGAAACACTTTCCAGTGCTTACGGCACACTTTATTTAGGATATCATACATCTCCCTGCATTTGGGCAAGCCCCAGTGTTACTGTTTTGATTCCAATAAAAGACGACAAACAACATTTGTTTTATCAGTTATCGAGTTATGACATTTGTCACGCATTAAAAAGAAAGTACTTGTGCATGCAAAACACTGGGCTATCAATATCAATGCTCGTGTTCTACAAAACAAGTTGAACAGGTGATTTTTTGAAAACAATGCACAAAAGGAATAAACGGAAGGCAGTGAGACAGAGAGTGATCTACATTGATTGAAAATTGGTGGGTTGAACTTTTTATTAATGGTTCTGTAATTGCATGGTGAACTCGAAAATCGAGTACGGGTGCAGCAGGAGATCATATGCCACCGACTTTTTTTCAGTTTTGAATATCTGCTACAGCTCTCGTATTCTAGCATGGCATTTGTAACGTTGAACCACGATCAAGCCAACCTGTGTACTGCTGTGGCAATGTACCAGTTATAATATATCCTCATTTTCTGAAAATCAGCTGTTTTATTGAGGCATGCAGCAACAATATTTCAAGTTCGTTCTGCACCCCAACTACACGCGGACGTTCGCGAAAGAGACGTGCAAAAGCATCGACTATTTATTTGGAGGGAAACTTGTCCGTGGCAAATTTGTGTACGTCATACTTGATCTTGGCGCACGTTTCGACATTCACTTGAACAGCGGTGTGATGCTGAGTAAAAACCACTGTGTCGCGCGAAATAGCGCGCATAAGTGGTAATTGCTGAAACAGATGATCGTCGAACTGCTAAAAAAGGTGGTGCTGACCCAACGTGCGGCTTGCGACGGTTCACGCGCACTAAGTGCAAATGTTAGTGTAGGCACTTTAAAATACCCATTCAAGCATTAACGTGCCAAAGCAGGTTAACGTTACACGAACAGCTGAGAACGGGCTGCTGTCACTGACACGCGTGTACGTCGCGGCATAAATAACGGAAATTGCTCGCAGCACACGCACATGGGAAAAATGTACGTGGGTTCCGAGATCTGAGGATATCCTCGTCACGCTGGTTTACAGTCGCGAATTTTCGTTGAGCGAAACAACCGCATTTCACGGAGAAGCTTTAACGACACACGGACACACGTTAATCGTTCTTGCGGCACGGCGAATTACGGACCGAAGTCGGAGCCGAAGGTGCTTACCGCGTTTGTCTGGAGTTCATGAAGCCCCGCAAACTATTTGCTGACCTAATGCACCCTCAAACACATGCACATGGCACAAAAACAGTTCAACGTCGCGCCGACTGTTTTCAAACGGCATGGTAGATATATACCTCCGCGAAAAAACGAGCATTCCTGCGGTGGCGCTGTGGTGCAATGGGTAAGTTATCTGCTTTCAGTGCACGCGGCCCCGAGTTCGATTCCAGTGCTGTGCGTAATTTGCATGTTGTTGTCGCAGATGTTGATGATTGTGATACTCTTCATCTTCTAATTACCCGTAGTGATAATTACAACCGTCAAACTGGCGAGAAAACGGTTGACAGCGTCAAAAAAATAACTTTTTTTCTCGCAACCGCATCAGGGCCGCCTACAGACAGGCCGCGTACAGGGCCGTCACGCGTAACCGCAGGCCGTACCTAGCCAGGAAAAATTTGACTTAAAATCCCGTCTAAGCGTCGCCACGGCTATTCTGAAGGCCACTTAGAATAGGGCCGCTTCTTCTGGGACACGGCTACGGAGCCGTGTAACGAACTGACTAGATGCGGCCATAATTTGACCGGATTTCCTGCCTGTAGGCGTGTATTCTAGCCGGGATTTGACTGAGAGTGTACCGCTACTTAAACAAAATAACGCGCAAGGACGTCTACCCACTGCCGCGGATTGACGACGCTCTCGACTGTCTACACGGGTCTGCCTACTTCTCATCTATCGACTTGAGATCGGGATACTGGCAGATTTCTGTCGATCATCGGGACCGAGAAAAGACCGCATTTGTTACGCCGGATGGACTTTTCCAGTTCAAAGTTATGCCATTCGGTTTATGTAACGCCCCGGCTACATTTGAAAGGATGATGGACTCCCTCCTTCGTGGATACAAATGGTCAACGTGCCTTTGCTATCTCGATGACGTCATCGTATTCGCACCCACATTTGAAAGCCACCTTAGCCGCCTGTCGTCTGTTCTTGAGGTATTCAGAACAACAGGGCTTCAACTCAACTCTTCCAAATGCCGTTTTGGCCGCCGGGAAATTACTGTGCTGGGTCATCTTGTCAGTGCTCGAGGCGTGCAACCTGATCCAGACAAAATTCGAGTCGTCAAAGATTTCCCCATACCACGTTCCGTGAAAGATGTACGGAGCTTTGTCGGTTTGTGTTCTTACTTTCGACGTTTCGTCAAAAAGTTCGCCGACATTGCCCGACCCCTCACAGAACTACTGAAGAAGGACGTGCCGTTTTATTGGGGTACCGAACAAGCAACTGCGTTCAACACGCTTACAACATTACTTACCAGCCCACCAATCTTGGCCCATTTCGACCCGTCAGCCCCTACTGAAGTTCGTACTGATGCCAGCGGACATGGCATCGGCGCTGTTCTCGCTCAGAGGCAACAAGGACAGGATCGCGTCATCGCCTATGCCAGTCGCCTCCTTTCCTCTTCGGAGTGCAAGTTCTCCATTACTGAGCGTGAATGCCTCGCACTAGTTTGGGCAGTCAGAAAATTTCGACCTTACTTGTTTGGCCGCACCTTTTCGGTGATTACTGATCACCATGCACTCTGCTGGTTGTCGTCCCTCAAAGATCCCACTGGACGACTTGGACGCTAAGCCTTAAAACTTCAAGAACACAGCTTTGACGTGATATACAAGTCTGGCCGAATGCACCAGGATGCCGACTGTCTATCCCGTCATCCTGTGGATCCCCCCCGACTTGTCAGCACATGATTCCGACGCCTGTGTCTTTGCCATATCTGACTTCACTGACATACGCAAGGAACAGCTCAGCGATGTCCACTTGCGATCTATCATGGACCGTCTACGTTTCCACCACCCGGACCCGTCGCTCCATTTGTTCATGCTGCGTGATGGCATTCTTTACCGACGCAACACCAGTTCCGAGGGGCCGGAGCTACTACTTGTAGTTCCTGCAACACTCCGTTCCGCTGTTCTTGAACAGCTTCACGACGCCCCAACCGCTGGACATCTCGGAGCAACCCGCACGTACGATCGCGTACGGCGTCGATTCTTCTGGCCAGGCCTTTACCGTTCAGTGCGTCGATACGTTGCTGCTTTTCAGTCCTGTCAGCGCTCCAAGCACCCTTCCTTGTCGCCAGCCGGTCCTCTTCAACCCATCGACATCCCGACCGTCCCCTTCTACCGCGTCGGCCTCGATCTCGTTGGACCATTTCCAACGTCTCTGACTGGGAACAAGTGGATTGCTGTCGCTACTGATTACGCGACACGCTACGCTATAACGCGGGCACTACCGACAAGCTGTGCCACTGACGTCGCGGACTTTTTTGCTGCACGACGTTATTCTCCGCCATGGCGCTCCGCGACAGCTGCTGACTGATCGGAGTCGCTCGTTTCTTTAAAAGGTCGTCAATGACATTCTTCGCTCGTGTTCCACCAGCCACAAGCTCACCACTACCTACCACCCGCAAACAAATGGACTCACGGAGCGCCTCAATCGCACCTTGATCACAATGCTATCCATGTATGTTTCAGCAGACCACCGTGATTGGGATAGCACTTTGCCTTATGTTACGTTCGCGTACAATTCGTCGCGCCACGACACCGCTGGCTTTTCTCCCTTCTATCTCCTGTATGGTCGTCATCCCACGTTGCCCTTTGATACTCTTCTACCATCAGCTACGCACAATCTTACGGAGTACGCTCGTGATGCAACTGCTCGGGCTCAAGCGGCCCGCCAGATCGCACGCGATCGTCTCTCTGCCTCGCAACGGTCTCAGAAGGCCCGCTATGACAGCCATCACAGAGACGTTTCCTACTCTCCAGGCTCTTTGGTTCTTCTCTGGACACCTTGCCGCCACATTGGCCTTTCGTCGAAGCTTCTCCCTCGCTACTCCGGGCCTTACAAGGTCTTACGACAGATTACCGAGGTCACGTATGAGATCGCTCCGTTGGACAGCCGTTCGTCCTCGTCTGCACACGCTACTGATATCGTGCACGTCTCTCGCCTCAAACCATACTTCTCCGCACACGATCCTCTACTTTCGTGAGCGCCGAGACGGCGCTACCAGCGGCGGGGGTCATATGTTACACGGCGGGAAAGCACCAGAAAGGCGATGAAGACGACGAATGTAATAGCGCTCGTGTTGTCGCTGTTGCGCCATCTTGGCTGCAGCTGCGTCTACCTCCCTCTGTATATTTTGTAAATATATTTCTTCCTTTTATACTCTCACCCCCGTGACAATATGGTGGTTTTGGGACGTAAAACCGCACATATTAATTTACAGTTTCTTTCAAATTGAAAACTGCCCTTGAGATGCGCACGAAAAAGTGGCTCCCTTCTGTACCACTCATGATGTAGAAGGAAAAAAATGCCCCCCACCTCCCCGAAGGGAATCGTGAGGAAATGCGAATGCATTTCGCGCGCGCTTCGCTTCATTTATATATGGTGGTTGTGGTTCGAAGAAGGAAAAGGCGCCTAATTTCTGCAGCCCGGTCGGGAGCACGGCGCAGCGCCTGTTTTTTTTTTTGCATTTTTTTTTGTTATTTAAAAAATTTTTTTTAACTTTTTTTTTTACTTATTTAAAAAAAAAATTTTTTTCATATATAGCTCCGCCGAGCTCCCGCGATGCGAGCGCCCACACGCACCAGAGCGCGCTCCACCTCTCCACTCACTATAACACCTGCCGAGGCCGCCGCGGACAATGCCAACGCCGGATGCCTGACATAGCCCGACTGAGAAATGCATTCGCATTTAAAACTGGGGATGCGTAAAGCACGCAGCGATGGAGCGGTGTTTCCTACTAGAACATGCCAATCGTTGGTAATGTGCAATGAGAGACAGAAGACTCCGACTGGACACAGACACTCGCAGTCCGCTTTTAGTTAACGCGCACGCTGCGAATTTTTATTGTTCAACAACACACAAGAGAAATCTCCCACCGGCACCACCTTGGAGGTCAAGATCCATTGCCATATATACGGGGTGGCCAGTGAACGGTTGTGCAGCGCGAGCAGTCGGTTTTTTCAACCAAGAAACTCACTAGCAGACGCTGCCTGTGTCGGCGTCGCGAGGCGAGAGAGGGGGGGGAGCGTAGGAGAGGACAGAGAGGTGGGACGCGCATGCGCAGTGGGAGTGTGGACGCCGCGGGCAGGGATGCCTAGAGGAGAGAGGGGGGAGCGTAGCAGGGGAAAGAGGAGGGGAGGCGCATGCGCAGTGAGGGTGTGGTTGCCGCGGGGAGGGATGCCTAGAGGAGAGAGAGGAGGTTTTTTATGTTTATTTTTTTAAACGGTTTGCGCATGCGCAGTAAGGGTGGTCACGCCGCACACCACCACCACCGGATTAAGCTTCGCCATAAGATGCTTCACATCTAACACCTGCCGGCGCTCACCTCCTCAACCTATCCTCCTCCTCCTCCTCCGCGGACAACGCCAACGCCGGATGCCTGACATAACGCGACTATGAAATGCATTCGCATTTAAAAAAAGAACACCGGGCACACTTGACGTCAGACGCTAGCGCGTGGCAGGAGACGCAGAGGGGTCATTCCACGTGCCGCAGTTTAAAAGAAAAAGAAGTATCAAACCGCGTCCAAAAGTCATATAATCATATAATCAATCCTTGGCCAATCCCCCTGAGTGGGTATGAGCCATGTCAAAGGCAACAACAACAACAGCGTCACCTTCTGCATTGTGGACACTCGCAGCGCGTTGCTGAAATACAAATACGTAACAACTGCGGCAGTTGTTAGTTCACACTTGCCCTGTGTATACCTATGCGTCCTTTTCGAACGTCCTTCTTTGTGCTGCGGCGGCGCGTTGCAAGTATCGAGCTGCTTGTCGTTCTTCGTGTGACAAACTAATTTCTTGCTATCGCATTCATTGCTTCGGCCTAGTGGCGATACTTTGACATTTCTTTTTTTTTTAATGCGAAGCATTTCTTAGCGAACTTCGGCGACTTTGAGCCAGTGGCGTAGCCAGGGGGGTGGCAGACCGGGCACGTGCCCCCCCCCCCCCCGAAATTTTTTTTCGCTATGGCATACAGCGCGAAAAATAGCAATTTCAAGGAGGTGCCCCACCCGAAATCAAGGAGGTGCCCCCCCCCCCCCCCGAAAAAAATTTCTGGCTACGCCCCTGCTCTGAGCGTATCTATCTATCTAGCTATCTATAGCCGCCTACGACTTTGTGCTCTCCTGGCCGTATCGTTAATGCGATTTATACCAAATTTGGTATAGCATAACATGACTGTATGACGAACATAAATAGCTGGTCATATCATGAAAATCATGCCTAACTTTTCATGAAAAGTATGATTTACACGCCACGCTCATGGCGCGCTCGCGGCCGTTTCGTTAGCTTGATATACACCATATTTGGGATTGAGTGACGTGACTTATGACGAACATAAATGACAGGTGGTAATATGCAAATAATGACGTGCATGTCATGAACAACATGATTTACATGCCACGCTCATGGCACGCTCACGGTCGTTTCGTTAGCTTGGTATACACAAAATTTGGTAAAATCGTCACATGACTGCATAACGAACATAAGTGGCAGGTGGCAACATGACAATCTTGGCATGCATGTCATCTGCAATGCCATTTACATGCCACGCTCATGGTGCGCTTGCGTCCAGTTCGCTAGCTTGATATACACCAAAATTGGTATAGCGTGACGTGACTGTATGACGAACATAAATGACAGATCCTAACATGTAAAAAATGACATGCAAATTATGCAAAGCACGATTTGCTCCTTCCTGGCTGCTTCGCATTACATCGATTTCCACAGTGCGTGGGATCTCCCGCCTTTTTTTTTTTTATGGCGGAAGCCCGAGATTCCTCATAAAACGCAAGAATTGACCAGCCTCGTCGGTGGCATAGGTGTCCTGCGTCGGCGGCGTCAACACGAGCGATGCAAAAAATCGTCACGTGATCACATCACCAAATGACGTCATCATCGCGTCACAGAATGGCAAAATTTGTGACGTCATCGTGACGTCACATATCGTGACGTAACATGATGACGCCATCACATGACCTCGTAGCTTGGTCAAAGATGCGCCAATCAAGTAGGGAGGGCAAAACCGGGTGCCTCCGATGCTGCATGCCTCCAATCCAGGAAGCCGAGCTAAACCACGTTCGGTGCAGAAAACTTTAGTGGGAGGATCAATACATCCACTGAGGACAAAAGGGAGAATATAGCTTTCGCCTTCGAGTCCTCTTAGGCGAATGCATGAGGGACCCTATTGTGAGTTCTTCTTGAACACAATAACGAGAAACTACCGATAACTTTTCAAAGGCACGCCATTCTCGAGCAGCATCACTTGCTTCTGAATTGCGTCATATTCATTCGAACCCACGGGGCGGGAACACTGTCGGATCGGTCTCGTGACATCTTCCTTAATTATCGGGTGTTTTGTAAATGGTCAGTCCTTGAGTTTTCACGCAGTCGAAAAGGAATACGTAAATTTATGTATCAACTACACTTGGTGCTGCCTCTAGATAGGCAACAGAGTAAAATTGAAATTGAAAAACCGACAGGTCGAAGGCAGAATGAAGCAGTACATTTACTTGTGCTGTGTCAACACAGCACACAATGATGGTGTCTTTATGGATGTGACAACGTTCTTTGTTGAAGTTTCCGTAAGGCCACTTGCCATCGAACCACCGTATCGCATCAGCACGCCTTTCCAATATGCCATCTGTGATTGATGCAGGTGTGCCTGCCGATACTTTGGTGAACACTGATGCGACATTTTCAGTTATTCATGTGAATTTGTGTTCCCTTTTCGGGAAAGTCATGACGCTTTACGACAGACACCCTCTAGTAGCAGGACCTCGAGTTGCAGGACGTCCACCCTTTCAATCGGCACATCCGTGTACTAGTTGATAGTATCCTCCGGGCACCATATGACGCTCGCTGTGCTTCTTTGTGCTCTGACGAACTCATTTTATGGTGGCATTTCTTACCTCCGATTCCACCGCGACTAGTATGGGGGGACATTTCATAAACTTTACGAACACCGACTACTTGCTTGGCGAAGAAATCTAAGAGCCGCTTCACCTAATTACTTCGCAAGATACCGAATTACACCCAGGCTGTCAGTGTATGGTTACCCTTATGCCCAACGGCATGTACCATTGTGACGTGTTGGCATTCCATTGTCCCCGTTGCCTAGATCTTCAGTGAGGTGTGATTCACTTTCAGAACAGACCTGCGCTCGTCACCACCATGGACGGAACATCGGAGGGAATTCTACTTTCGCAAGGCACCACAGCGGTTCGGCTAACCAATCCGCAGCTTGTATGCATCTCCTCAAGATACCCTTGGGCTGGTGATACCGCGTCTTCGTCCGCCCCTGCATCAGTTATCAGTAGTGACTTGGCAACAGTCATCGGTAGTGACGTTTTCGCAGAGGACTGTTATACTTTGCGGCAGATATTGGCTGCACACAGCCAGCAAGCAGGCACGGTCATTGTTTGATTACACACATGCGAGTAGTTTTTGAGCCATTACTAATGCCAGGGTCTTTCCACCTTGCTTATGCTTTCATTAGGTGTAGCTTAGGCACTGAGGCACAGTTTCTATGACAAGAATACCTGGTGATTATCTGAGAAAAGTGGAACGGAAGATTCTAGCGGCTCTTCACATAATAGTACCTGTTGGTGCAGTGCCAGGC
The DNA here is from genome assembly GCA_030522465.1 of Rhipicephalus appendiculatus. NCBI lineage: Eukaryota > Metazoa > Arthropoda > Arachnida > Ixodida > Ixodidae > Rhipicephalus > Rhipicephalus appendiculatus. The sequence goes on from JALIZH010024562.1 coordinate 86,710, forward strand.
GTGCGTGCTGTCGCTGCTGTCATCGGTGTTCGCCATCGTCATGGGTCTGGCCTCTGACGACGCCTTCCGCATCGACCAAGCGCTGTTTGTGGCATCGTCAAGCATGGCTACCGCCGCTGTCGCCAGCTTCCTACTAGGTGCGTGCTTGGCTGTTTTTTTTACAAGCTTTATGTGAAGTTTGTAAGAATGAACGCAAGGGAAATTTATATTAAAGCGTGGTCGTGGAGCGCGTAAGTTCGGGTTGCCTGTAAATCCAAGAGAGGGAATCAGGTGTGCTACAGAAGCTGCTGAGATGCTGCTGGCCTATGCTCTAAACAAGAAAATACACTAGCGCTGATAGTTGTTGCGCGCAGTGTCTCACTGATCTCACTAACTGTCCATGTCGGAAAGAGACCGAGCATCAATACCAAAATAGCGGGCTTCGCTTAATAGATAGCGTTGCGCTAGTATAGCCTGTGTTGCTCTATATCAAGCATCTCCTGAAACAACCGAGTCCGTTAAGTTTGTGAGAGAAGATCCTTTATCACCCCATTCATAACCGATGCCAAGAATCTCCAGCAAAAAAATTGAAGGACACTTTGTACATTCCAAAGTGTGTTCGGCGAAAGCGTGAGGCCATTCCACTGATTATGGCATGTCTCTTTTCTTTTACACTCTCAGTGGCAGAAGAAACAAACCGAATGGGTGCGTGTTTTCTTCTTTAACTTTTTTACCGCGAATCGCAGCAAGACGCGAGACTCATCTTCCTCCGTTCGCATGCGTTAGTATTTTCTCGCGCTTTGCGCATCGTGCAAACGCCATCCGCGTTCCAGCTCTTAAATTGACGGACCCTTTGTAAATTGGAAAGTGTATTCCGTGAACGCCTGGGTCCATTGAGACGGCGTCGGTCAGAATGATTGCAAACTCTGGGCACAGCGACGCTACGCCAGCAAAGCGCGAGCGCTATAGAGTCCGACGTGACCGGCGTCCGTCTGCGCATCCCGGCGGCCACCTGGCTCCATGCCAGAGCTCGGATGGACGGACGGAGGGACGGACGGACAGGCGGACGGACGGACGCCGGACAGACGTCAGACGGACACCGGACGGACGTGAGCATGAGACATCAAAGGCTTTCGCCTTACAGATTATACCATCTCCCGCTAAAGGGAACCATCTGTAGATGCGAAGCAGCGGGCGCTAACGCTTACACTGGCGGCGGCGTTGACGCTGGCGCTCATCGCAGCGTTGCACAGGAGAGACACCTGGGGGGGCGCAAAGCACGCAGTGATTGACCGGTGTTTCCTACTGGAACATGCCAATCGCTGCTAATGGGCAATGAGAGACAGAAGACTCGGACTGGACACAGAGACCCGCAGTCCGCTTTTAGTTTACGCGCACGCTGCGAATTTTTTATCGCTCGACAACGCACAGGAGAAATCTCCCACCAGCACCACCTTGCAGGTCAAGATCCATTGCCATATATACGGGGTGGCCAGTGAACGGTTGTGCAGCGCGAGCACTCGGTTTTTTCAACCAAGAAACTCGCTAGCAGACGCTGCCTGCGTCGGCGTCGCGAGGCGAGAGAGGGGGAAGCGTAGGAGAGGGGGGGAGCGTAGGAGAGGGGAAGACGCGCATGCGCAGTGGGGGGTGTGGTGGACGCCGCGGGCAGGGATGCCTAGAGGAGAGAGGGGGAGCGTAGGAGGGGAGAAAGGGGGGAGCGTAGGAGGGGAGAGAGGGAGGGGGACGCGCATGCGCAGTGAGGGTGTGGTCTCTGCGGGGAGGGATGCCTAGAGGAGAGATGTGGAGAGGAGGTTTTTTATTTTTTTTAATGGGTTGGCGCATGCGCAGTGGGGGGTGTGGACGGACGGACGGACGCCGGACGGACACCGGACGGACGCGAGCGTGAGACATTAGGCGCTTTTAGCTGACGGTATTTCGCCTCCCGCTCCGCTCAGCCAACCGGTGGTGGGGCCACTGCGCATGCGCCAGACGGTCAGCGCTGAGCGTGTGACCGGACCGTCCCCACGTTTGTGCACTGATGCACTGAACGCGCTGCCTCAACGCCGTGCGTTTGAAACGCGTTTCATGCGCTGATGACGCCGCGCTTGACTTAACCGAAAGACGCTTGGCTAAAACCAACAACGCGCGTTGCGCTCCGGTAACGTTGAGCGTTTGAGCGGAACGGGAACGGACCGCAGAATCGGTCAGCTAAAATCGCCTATTAAAGGCTTTCGCCTTAATAACGGAAGACTTTTCGACCTTGGAGCGCACAGACTGCGATATTCATGGCATTTGTAAAAAAGAAAAAAATGGCCATGCTTTAGCTATTGTAAACTTGGCTATCAGGAGCAAAAGATGCGCGCGCTCCCTGCTCATTCTCCTTACGCGGTGAAGAGGTGGAAGGAGCGTAGAAAAGGAAAGAGAAAGGGGCTTCTTTTCGATTATCCAACGCGTGTAAATCCGCTAGACCGCTAGCATTCGCTCTAGACTCGTGCACGACTGCAACGGGGGGCGTGACATTCCCATGGAGCCAACGGGGACAATATTCGGA